>JAECUM010055101.1:0-16802 GCA_016617855.1 Megalonaias nervosa
TAAATGTGTTGATGAAGTCACAATATATCTACCTACCTATCTATCTATCTGTCTAAATGTGTTGATGAAGTCACAATATATCTACCTACCTATCTATCTATCTGTCTAAATGTGTTGATGAAGTCACAATATATCTATCTACCTATCTATCTATCTGTCTAAATGTGTTGAAGTCACAATATATCTACCTATCTATCTATCTATCTGTCTAAATGTGTTGATGAAGTCACAATATATCTATCTATCTATCTATCTGTCTAAATGTGTTGAAGTCACAATATATCTATCTACCTATCTATCTGTCTAAATGTGTTGAAGTCACAATATATCTATCTATCTATCTATCTGTCTAAATGTGTTGATGAAGTCACAATATATCTATTTATCTATCTATCTATCTGTCTAAATGTGTTGATGAAGTCACAATATATCTATCTATCTATCTACCTATCTGTCTAAATGTGTTGATGAAGTCACAATATATCTATCTATCTATCTATCTATCTCTATCTATCTATCTGTCTAAATGTGTTGATGAAGTCACAATATATCTACCTATCTATCTATCTATCTATCTGTCTAAATGTGTTGAAGTCACAATATATCTACCTATCTATCTATCTGTCTAAATGTGTTGATGAAGTCACAATATATCTACCTACCTATCTATCTATCTGTCTAAATGTGTTGATGAAGTCACAATATATCTACCTATCTATCTATCTGTCTAAATGTGTTACACTTGAATGTTAAGCAATGGGTGGTGAGTGATCAAAAATATAAGAAAGAAAGTAGAGATAGGATAGACAGAAGAGTAAAGATAGGAAAGGCAGAAGTAAGTAAAAGAGTGTCAGTCCCTTCATACTCGGACTGATCTGGTTACCATAGTGGAGACAAGATAGATGAACCTCAACCAGCATAGCCTGAATCCTACTTTATAGCTGACAAATTCATTAGAATGTGAGTTTGGAAAGCTCTGTTTGTAAGATACCAAATCAGGAGCTTCTAAAATTATTGATGTTAATTTGTTCCAAGTCCCTATTGTACCTGAAAAGAAGCCTAACTTGAAACAATTTGTTGATGTTGACTTCAGTTAGAACTTCTTTTGGTTTGCCCTAGTTCACTCAACATCTACATTAAAAAAATTTTATTTCTATTGCATTGAACAAGTTTTTAAAAACAATGACTTGCAAATATGAAATTAATGGGAATCGGTTGCAAAAATTAGTACATTTGGTATATCAGGTTGCAAAAATGAGTACATTTGGTATATCAGGTTTGTGTGCAAAAATGAGTACATTTGATATATCAGGTTTGTGTGCAAAAATGAGTACATTTGGTGTATCAGGTTTGTGTGCAAAAATGAGTACATCTGGTATATCAGGTTTGTGGCAGCATTTAGAACAGCTTTACATAAATTGTAAACACAGCTGCCATGCAAATAATCTATCATGGGTTACCAGAAACACCAAAAACAGAAATACACAAAAATATGCACCAAAATACACATTTTGTACCATAATATGCATGAAGATAAATGTATTGTAATTTGTATTTGCTTGAATAATGATAAAAAAGCAAAATAAAATTTTATTTTAGTTATTTTAGAATACAGGGCTCAAAGATATTTTTTTGGCACAGACCCCGAGCTGGTGACTTAAATAAAGTAAATAGAATGTTAAGATTAAACATTATTCACATAAATTTCAGATTTTTTTAAACTCCTACAACAGTACTATAGTAAAAACTAAAATTGTCACCAATTAGTTTCAATCCCATGAATGATCACTGCAAATGCTGTGTAATTGTCTCTGCAAACAAAATCACATCTCCATTTCCGCCAAAGAAACTTGGCCAGTGAACACCTGGCATTCCTCTACCATATATGTAAACTGTAAACTTTAATTACAATCATTAAATTAATAGAAGGAATAAAAAAATATGCCATGCAGTATATGTGTCCCCAAAGAACTAATTCAGAGTAAATATTTTATTGAATAAACAGTGTTACATGCCTTAAGAGTTAAACCTAAGGAAAAAAGGTGGGGTATAGAATGTGGGAAAAAACAGTTGCCACATGTATGGTAACTTATGACTGCAGATTTGAACTGTTAAAATGAAGTCCTTGGCATCGTAAGTTACAACAAAATATGGCATCATTTATTTGCTAATCAATTGCTGGTGCTTATATACACACACTGTAGCACACGGTTTCTCTGAAGTATGTCCAAAGGGCAGCCCTTTACACAAGATAAATGCAATGATAAGGATTAACTGTTAATTAGTCACACTGGCCTTATGCTTGTGTACTTATGTCTAACCTTTAGCTATTATGCAGTTTAACCACAGCTAACCAGAATATGAAAATGGGGGCTAGTCTGGGGGAAAATAAGGTGTGTCACAGGGAGAAATGGCATGTCCCATGGGCGCTCGCATATTGGGCAAGGGTGTGGGGGCAATAGTCGCCTCCCCCAATTTCACCTTTAAACACCTGCATCCATAACATTTCATGGCTGACAACTACGTGTTCCCCCCTCAAAAGTTTCTGTGGGCCCCTCTGGTGCATCCTTTGAGAATTTCACCCTTATTGGACTTGGAAGATCAGTCAATATTTATTGAAACCGGCGCTTACAAAATGCCGCATAAAACCTCCCTATTTTATGTCCCAATCTCATTACTTTATTCTCCCTACTTGCCTTTTGAAAAGTTGACTGGTATACCGGACTCTAATTTCCACAAGCCCAAACTTTCCTCTATTTTAATATTGTCATACAACGTTGCAACAGCTACAATACGAATATAAATTTAATAAAAATGAATTACACTTGAACACTATGCCCGTAACTGAAATGATCATGCTTTGCACTTTATATATGCAGTAAAATCCAACTTCAAAGAAACAATGCCGTTGTTTGCAAACTTGTCAAAAATATAATACCTAGGCTTAAATATTCTCATTCAAAGCAATAATATGTAATAACTTTTGTTCTTGCATCTAGCATCTCTTTGATTTACCTATCATGAGTTGTTCCACTTCCTGATCCTACCTATGTAATTAGCACAATGGGTTCACCCCCTGAAACCTTCAACACATCTCACTATTGTCAGCCTGTTAATGTGAAACTTTGATTTTACAGCTGAACTCTTTTCCTTTAATTGCTGCAATTTAAACTGCCCAAGGGATAGTTTTATGTCAGCTTCAATCATTACAGATTACTGTTTATACATACTACATGTAATGGGCATAGACTGAAAGTTTGTTGTTTTGTTTGTTGGGGTTTTTTAAAATTTTTATTTTGTTTTTTTTAAAGATTACTGAAAATTGTGTTTTATCAAAACACAATCATGTCAGGGGGTTTGGGAGCACACACCCATATTTTTGCAAAGCCTCCATTTGATTAAAATCAGATCTCAATTTCACGTAGGACAGTGGTAATCTGATTTAGATTACACAGAATAATGTCAGGTATGTCAACATCGTGAAAGTACATTTACTCATTTCATCAGCGTGATCAAAGTTTCCTCAGGCAAACTATTTTTTTTCGACAAGCCTTATGGGCACCTTACTTGGAATACTGGATAAGCCCAAACTAAAATTAGAGGCGCCCCTGGCATCGGGCTATTAGATCTTTTGAGCACTGAATAATTTTTTTGATTTTTCTATTTATAGCTCCATTTGTGTAATGATGTTACTCAGTTGTATTTGACTGGACTGATGTAACCTAATTCTGTATATCTGTTATGTCTTTATTTACTTTAGACACATAAGTATATGATATTTCGACCAAAAATATGTAAATACACATTCTAGATTCTCACAATCTTAATCTCACATATATTTTAAGTTCTAACTGGAATCAGATCACAATTATTAGTTCCAGTTCATTAACCGCGAATGTAGTCCCAGTCTAATTACAGAGCATTTTTCCTGTCTCCTTTAGGTGGTGATTATTATTATTATTGTGTGCAATGTGTGCTCAGCCATTTAACAGCATCATCATCAGCAACATGCAAAGCCTACAGTCCACCAGGGAACCTTGTCAGCGGACAGTTCTTCACAATGTGTGACATGGTCTGAAGAGCTCCACAGCAACAGGAAGAGTTAGTGGCCTGGCCCAATTGGTCCACAGATGACGTGGAAGGTTGAAACCAGGAGGGCAGACAG
The DNA here is from genome assembly GCA_016617855.1 of Megalonaias nervosa. Lineage (NCBI taxonomy): Eukaryota > Metazoa > Mollusca > Bivalvia > Unionida > Unionidae > Megalonaias > Megalonaias nervosa. The sequence continues at coordinate 4,166 of JAECUM010055101.1, forward strand.
ATGGCTGAACTACGAGGGAGTGGTTTACAATATCTGTTGAAGACCACTCAACACTCCAATCCTCCGGCAATGGACCTAACCAGATTGGGGTGTCTCAAAGTCAAGAGGACTGCTGGATGTGAGGTGATGTCCATGTACAGTGGAAGTTTCTCACTGGCATAGACCATAGCCAACACTATTGTGGCTGCTTCCTGGTGACAGGAGGTGATACATGAGTTAGATTTTGGCATTCTTGGTATGGATTTAAACAGTGGTCTCGGAAACGCTTAATTGCGTGTACTTGGACGGAATTTTTTATCTGGAACACAGAAAATCACTTACCCAGGAGTACTCCATACACATGCAATAGCTGGGCAGCAAATTCAAAGGCTTGCCAGTTCTTCTACAACCACCTGCTGAGTGGGAAAATGTGTTGATCAATTGATCGTTGTAGCAGTGCTGATATCTACAATGACAGAATTCAGTGGCTGAAAGGTCCCCAGATGTATATGTTGTCATTATAAGAGTACATCATAAGAAAATGACACAATAGCTGGGCAGCAGTTCAAAGACTTCGACTAGCTGCTGAGTGGTGTGAAAATGTGCTTACATTTACAATGACTGAATTCAGAGACAGAAAAAACAAGTTTTGTACATGTGGTCAATATACGAGTACAGCAAATGAACAAAAGTAGCTTTCATTATTCTGTTCATTTCCAGGTGTAGCAGAAGAAGTTGTGCGTGTGACCTCAAAATCAACACACATCAAGACTTGGACAAAATGATGTTTGCAAAATTTGGACAAGTATTTTGGGGTTCAAAGGCAAATTAGCAAAAACTGTAATGAGATTCAGAAGAGTGCTGAAGTTGCTAGAACTGATCATAGTTCGGACAGAACAGTGTAAGAAAAGTGTGTGATGCCTGGCTTGGTATTCAGAATATGGGCCTTCCTTGAATTGACAAAATTCAGTCTCACTCTAATGGACAAGAGCTATAAGTCAATGGTGTAAAGAATTTGGAAAATTAAACTTGAAGATCTCCACTTTTCTTCTCATCTGGACATCTAGGCACTTCAGTTGCACGATAATTCTTAAATGACATTGTCAGCAGCCGTATCTGTTGTATGCTGAAAGATTTACCATTGATTTTATATGGTGTTTGGAAGCTGAAATAAATTCATTGAATCTCAAGATACTGTTACAAAAATACAAACACAGAACGCAAATCAGGTTTACTGTTAGTATCAATATTTATAATTTTTAAGTCGATTTTGTTTCAGTGTGCCTTGCTTAAAATGGTCAGTTTTGGTGCTCACATATAAGAGAAACTGCCAGATTGCCCATCGTCCATGTAAAATGGGCACAATATCATATGCTAGTGACCTTATCGGGAAGCAGCTATATGCTTATGGGGACTGCAAGTATTGCTGTTGGGACTCTAGTGAGACCTCTGTTTAAAGGTAATTGTTTATTCTTTAGAATATGAGCTTATGGTGTGGTTGTCTGTTTGTGTTTCTGTGACAGTGTACAGCGAGTAATAAGGTCTTGGTGATGATCCGGAAGTAAAATCTGTGTTCCATTGCACGTTGGTTTATTTACAGTACAGCCTCTCAATGAAAACCAGTGAACCTATGACAAGAACTTCAGAGTGAAGTCATCTTTGAACGAATTTTAGATTAACATATGATTTGTATTGATTGTTACACTGTGGAAAGTGCAGTACTGAGAAACAAATGTAGAGAATATATAGTAATATTAACTGTGTTCTAGGTCCGACTGACCAACACTTTATCATAACTGTCCAATCGAGTGAAATCGAGTACGACCTAGTGATGTCATTACATGGATTATGCCAGATATGGGTAAAAAGTGAATAATATGTATCAAAATCACTTAAATCAAAGTTTGTTTTGCTTATTATTATTATCATCATCATCATTAAAACAATTACAAATCATACTATTGGACAGTACACCAACATATACACCCACAAAATGTAAATAATTGTGTATTTCGGTTTTTGGGCGCATTTCGGTGTTTCTAGTAACTGGTCTTTCATAGTTAAGGTGCACAGCGGCCTAGTCCAATACTGAAAGACAGTAATATTAATTCGACCCAAAACATAAGTATCAGTGACGATGTCTCACATTGTAAGACTAAATGGAGGCCATGCAAATAGCCTCCACTGTGGCATGATTTATAGTCCACATTAGTCCTACAATGTAAGATCTCGGCCTTGATATTTATTTTCTGGGCATCGAGTTCTTATGACGGTGCTGTGTAGTATGTTTTGATGCTGACTGACATTGTAAGGAAAGTAAAATTTTAAGGAATATCTCACACAACTGGCAGCCCATATTGGTGCTTTTCTACAAATTAAAGTTATATTGCAGGGGTCAAGCTGCACTTAAATTTTAGGGAGAAGTGACTTCTCCTTTTGGTCAGAACAGGGAGAAGTGGGAGCTAAACAGGGAGAAGTGGAAGCTAAACAGGGAGAAGTGAGACCAAAGCAAGAAACACAATATATATATATATATATATATATATATATATATATATATAGAATAGCTGCATTATCTTATTTTAATTATGTGCTCTATTTCTCAGTATGCTTTTAAGTTTTAAGCAATGCCTTATTTTCAAGTTGAAAAATATGTGTTATATGTTTATTATCAACACATTTTGTATGTGTATAAAAATTATTATATTAATACCAATTCTATTCATACTTATGGTAATATGTGTGTTTGGATTGAGGTAAATGTAGTGTATTTTGGCCATATGACTTAAAAAGTACAGCAGAAGTATACACTAATTAATTTTAACTGACAGCAGTAACAAGATTAGAGTCTTGTAATTGCAAGTTGGTAAAAATGCTTAATAAACTACCACTTAATTATTTTATTTTCTATAAGTTTTGTGTAAAATTGTAGTCAAAAAGATTTCTAGCATTCTTTGAAAGAACTGCTAATACATGTACATAGGAATTAATGTGCAAGTGACTTCAAACCATACTCTTCGTCCTGATTTCATTGTTCCCGATAAAACATTACTGTAACTATTCATAGACAAACACACTGAAGCACTATATAACTAAACTGGACCCTTTTTTCCCCAAACAAAACATCCAAGAACACGTATTGCACCATGCGAGTGCATCTATTTTTAGAAGGAGGGCTTTTCTTAATATAACTACTAACTTTCTTGCTTCGTTACAAAAATTCACTAATAGGACTGCACATTTATGGTTGTATTATATGTCTACCTACTGGAAATAATGATATGCATTGGTTAAATAGTATTTGCTTCACTACTATATATATTTTTCACATTTTCACGAAAATTAATTACGGTATGACAGAAAGCAACCTTGGCCTTGCAGCATTGTTTTGAATTCCACAACAGAGATTGTCACATCTTTCTGACCTACATTATTAAATATTTAGGCTAAATCTCCTATCACATAATGTTTAAATTTTGTTTTCATTATATTATATATTTTCCTGAATCTATCTGCTCAATTATTTACGAGTACAGACAGTTTAATGAAGTGGTATATCCTATACGCAGCGATGTCCACCATTACAAGTTTATATACGGTTTCAAACACATTTTATAAAGAAATACCCAAATATGGCCGTTAAAATCCCCATTTATAAAAATAGAAATAAATTAGAAAATGCTCTTCACCGATCATATTTTTAAAAGCAAATTATTATTTGCATATTGATGTTTAAATTTTAAAACAGAATTTGGTATGTTTTCATCATAGTAAAGTAGGCCGAACTTCATGAAATCGAGCAGTGATATCTTGCTCCGGAAAGGGTTAATGGTCAGTTAGCTATTAACACTTGCATGTGAATGTGCAAGAATTTCGTTGTCTCCGTAAACTGATTGGTATCAACACCACGTAAATACATTTCACCTTGGGTTACAACCATGTCAGAACTTACTGGCTACAGCGATGGGGCATCTCAAAAGTCAAAATCTACAGCCATTTTACGTCTGAAAAATCAGAGGGCGAAGTCATTTTTGCTTTCCTAACAGAAGAAGGCGAAGTTTACAATTCTCAGGCGACTTTTTCGCCCACTTCGCCTGGTAGCGTGACCCCTGATATTGTATTAGTCAGACGTTACTTACTCTGGTATCTTTTCCTAAGAAATTCAAATTCTCACTCAAGCAAATGGACCTGTTTTCAAGTTCATTGGCCTATATTTCAGCTGGCTGGAAAGCAATGGAAGCCACGAATGCTGAAATCGGGTTAAGTTGAAGTACTATTCTTTAACGAAACATATAAAAATATATTATGCCCATTGGAACTGTAAGCAACGTTTTGTTTTACTGAAGAAACATATTCCCCCACAAAAACCTACTTGAACATACTTCGTCATACATCGACTACCATCACATTTCAACAAATTCACATGTATGTCAACAGAACATGAAAATGCGTCCACTTGTAAGTGTCATATCTTGATTCCACCAGGATAAAAACAGCACAGTAAGTATATTAATTACACATCAATTTGTGGAAAAATGTCGATATGGACTGCCAAGTGTGTGAGATATTCCTGCAACTTTGACTACTCATTCCGATGTCAACCAACTCGGAACACGCTATACAAGGCCGTTACTTGGGCAGTGACGTAGCACTAAAACAGAAATAACATGTGATAGTCTTACATTGTAGAACTAAGTCCACATCTACCAGTATTCCCCAAATACAGCACTCATCATCACAGGCACTTGATTCCGGGGTAAACTAATGTGTACACTCACCAATTAACACCAATTAATTGGTGAGTGTACACATTAGTTTACCCCGGAATCAAGTGCCTGTGCTCAGCATCCTAAAGATAGAATGCTTTTTATCTGTATTTGATTCGGAGATGGGGGGGGGGGGGGCTAGTTTTATGCTACAATCACTAACACTTCATTCACCTGTGAAAAGCATTTTCAAATTATTAAATCTTCCTGACTGAGTATGATACCCTGTGGTAACAGGCACCGGAAGTCGAAAGTACAAGTACACTAACCGGAACATCCTCTGCCTTACCTATAGACTGGTCTCCTAAACATATTTACATAAGGCCAGCAGCTTCATAACAATCGGGAACCAGGCTACCTTTTCCATCGCTTGCTCAAGCTTTACAAGTTTTTCTGTCTTTCAAACCAATCACTTTCTATTAGTATTACGAACTATATGGTCTTCAACTAAGAAATAGAAAAGAGTATGAAGCAGCAAGCCTTGTAAAATTCAACAAATAATTTATTTCCCTGGAATACAAAGCGAAAGTGTAAAACAAAAAGGACTTACGGTACTGCTAATAAAATCCCAAATAATCATAGAATTACAGACACAAGTTCTGCTGATTAAAGTTATGAATAAACATTGTTGGATATCCAAATTAAATCCAACGCTAGAAATGTTGATGTGCCCGTGGTCTCCCATGTAGTGCGGATGTCCCAACGGTCTCTTGTTGGATCTGAATAATATAATCCAAAAATATATCCTCATTTGATATTTCACTATAAGAGCACTTTGTACTTCCGGAGAAGAACCACTCGAATTAAATGAATCGAATAAATAAATTCCTGCCCAAATGAATTATTGGATACAACAATAATACAAATTGATTCTGCTAAGATCTTAAAGAAGCAATAAGTATTTTCTATAAAAGCAAAATTAGTCATCCACCTGACATCACATTACAATTAACATTTTCTATATGAAAAAATAACTATTACTTAAAGGAAAATTTCCTTCTGGAATGCTCCAAGTGTGCACAAGATAAACTTTTGGTTATAATTAGAAGTAATTTCTAAAATTATCATATAAAATCTAGCAAACAACAGGTAGACCAAGGGAAATTTCCAAAGTCGTAGACTCAGATTGAGATAAACATGTTTACTACAAAACAAAAAAATGAATGATTCAGGTCAGGTAGAAAACAAAACTGACTTTGGACAATGTCAGGTCCAAAATAAAATTATCCAGAGCATACAATCAAAATAAAAATTTAAAAAGCTCACAAACAAACAAAGCAAATGAAATCTACTCAACACCTCCCCTCATAAAGAAAGAGAAAGATTTATGCAATAGAACTTTCTTTTAAATATTATTGAAATATACAAGTAATAGGTATTTACATCAGACGAAATCTTATGAATGAAAGAAAGCATACACGAACAATATTATTTTTCTATACACGTGAAAGTACATCTGCTATTAAATTGTATTTTCCCTTGACGTGCCTGAAGTCAATATTGTATTCCTGCGATATCAAAATCCAACTAATAATCTTTGATTTTTGTTTTTCATCTTGCCATTGAAAGTAAGGGGGTTATGATCACTAAACACAATAATCGGAGAAGGAGATATACACTTCAAAGTGCTGCAAACCCAATATTAAAAGCAAATACTCGTTCTCGATTGTAGAATAATTTCTCTGGTTCTTATTTAATTTCTTAGTTAAATAGCACACTGGATGATCTACACCATTTTTGTCTTCCTGAATCAGTACTTCACCAACACCAACATTACTTGCATAAACAAACATTTTAAATGATTGACTTAAATTTGGAGCTGAAAGAATTGCTGCACTTTTAAATAAGGCCTTCAACTTACCAAAAGTCTCCTGACATTCTTTGTTCAAACCAATGAAACCTAGTTTTGTTACTCATTGAATTCTTCAAGGGTTCATCAAATATAGTAAAACTGAAGCAAAATTTCAGATAGAATCCAGCCATACCCCAAAATCGCATAAGTTGCTTTTACTGATAGGCACGTGTACGTCAGAGAAAGCCTTGACCTTATCTTCAATACTTTTAACTTGTCCATGTCAAACGGTATGTCCTAGTAATGTGATACAAAACCTACTTTTGGTTAAATTAATTTTTAAAATTTGCATCAGTGAATCTATCAAAGAATTTCTGAATTGTCTGAAAGTGATCTTTGCAGTGTTGTTGTAGATGATGACATCATCGCTGTAAGCATAGCAGTTATCTTCAATAAACATTGAAAGGTACAAGGCAAACAATTCATCCCAAACGGCATTACTTTTTAGACTGATAAAGTCCATCTGGAGTCACTGACGAAAAGTGAATGAAATTTCCAAGAACCCTTTCAAAAGGTAAAATTTGGTGACGTACTTTGCATTTCAAATTTTACCAATGCTGTCATCGATTCTTGCCAATCAAAATGAATGTTTTACTCACTGTTCAACTATCCATATTCAGTGTACAATTATCCATATTCAGTGTACATGCGGAAAAGTAATTTTTGGTTTCGGTTCAAGTATACATGGTGAAATCCAATGACGTTTACTCAGTTCTGTGAAATCATTCTCCAGCAAATACTGATTTTTTTAAACATTCCTGTTTGAGAGGGTTCATCCAGTGTAGATGCTGTTTCACAGCTGTGGAATTTACAATTTCAATGTTACGGTAGATTTTATTTGTTTGTGTAGGAACATCTGGAAACAACTGCTCATATTCAGTTTTCTTGTTGCTGTAAATAAAAAGTTTTTGGTCCAGATTATTCATCATTTCTGAATTCGGAATATTGTTTATAACAAAGTCGCCACAATCCAATTGCATTTCATCGTCTAAATCCTTACTGTGAGGGACAGACTCAGCTAAATTGAATGTATGATTGACCTGACTATCTAAATCAACATACTAGTACTCCTTTATTATATCTACATCACATGGGTATTAATATTGTATTTAACTCACTCATTTTCTTTCTAACTTTTTAAGGATCATAATACCTAATATGAAGAAAAAATCGAAGAATGAATAATAGAGACAGAACTCTATCACAAGAATGAAACGTTCTCTCCATTACAGTTTTATCGTACCTTAATTTCATTTTTGACTTGAAGTGATCATTGCCTAATTCATTGACAACTTAATGGACAACCAACCAATTTGACACTTCATCAGATTGGACAGATTTGTTAAGTCAAATTGTGAAAAAATATCTTTATCAAAGCTTTCCCTATTGTTTTAGTTTTAATATTCATCAAAGGAATCTCCTCTGTGAATCTTGTGGACGCACACATTATGGTCAACAATTATTAGTTGTCTGACTTAGTCTTAGATAAGGGACGGACACATTCCACCATTATTCTGCTAAATAGTTTGTCAAATGCAGGAATAGGCTGCAGATGAGCCTTAGGTAACTTCTGATTGGGTTATCCTACCATTTGACAAGTGTGAAAAGATGTACAGAACTTACAAACATCACTTTTGATTTTTGGCCAATAAAAGTGATTCAAGACCTTATGAGCAGTCTTACTGATCCCTAAATGACCATCCAAAGGAGATTCATGGGCAAGACTAAGAATTTCCTGCCTATACTATTTTGGAACTAAAATCACCAACCACTCGTCACCAGCAGGTACCAGAAATGGTCTCCATTTTGTGATAAGGACCCCATTTTGAACAAAATAACAAAAACGTATTTCTGTGGATACTGTTTCGCTAATAACAATCTGAAACAAACAGAACTCGTGATCTTTATCCTGTTGATAACAAATGATTGTTGTTTCTCATCCTGGTTAGAATAAAGAGAATGAGTAGTTAAAAGAGGATCACAGTGATCAATACCCTTTGAATGATCGACACGACGAGAAAAAGTGACTTCATCTAAAACCGGACCTATAAATGTGTCAGTCAAAGGAATAATTTCCTGATCAACATCATTCTCAGGAGCTTTTTCTTGCCAATGCTCTAGTAACTGCACAAACTGGGTATAAATCAGAGAATTCTTTTTAATAGGATCGACTTTCTGATCCAACAAGGCTTGTCAGTTACAAGTGGATTAATCACAACCTTATGTCCAGGTAGGTCTTAGCCTAGTAAAAACTGAATCCCCTCGATGGGTAAAGATTTCAATATTCCGACTGTCACAGGTCCTGAAACTATGTCTGATGATTAACTTTTATTGTGGAGAGTAACATTAACAAAGTTGCAATCTGCTTCCTGAATAAGAACAATCTTCTCATTAGAAGAAGACTTCTCAGAAAAAGGCAAAGTACCTGATAATAAAAGTCTCTAAGAAGCTCCTCTGTCTCTTAACATTTTAATATGCATAGGAGTGACAAAATGACTAATAAGTGATATAGAACTGATCGGCATGAATGGTTCATAATTCTCCGCAAGAAATCAGACTGGCGTTTTTTGGACCCAACAAATATATTGCTTTCAATACATAACTATGACATTGGCCTCTTAGAAATAAGAGCATTTGGAATAGGTCTGTCTTTATTGTATTGCTTATTTTTCAATTTGTAGCAATCAGAAATAACGTGCCCTTTCTTCTGGCAATAGGTGCACGTAAGAAGAGACAAGGGTTTCTGATCAATCTTATCATAAACTTAATTCCTAAAAGTTGTGCCAGATTGAGATTTGGAAGTGCTTGTATTAGGCTGAAATAGTTTGGGTGTTTAAATCAAAAAAGACTGCTGCGTGTAAGACCCACTGTTACGAGTCTATGCTCTTAAAATAAGTAATAGAAAAGAGTGAAGACAACAAGCTTTGAAAAATTTAACAAATACTTTATTTCCCTAGAATACAAAGTGAAAAATAAGGAAAAAGAACTTACGATATTGCGAATTAAATCCACAATTAATCCAAGAATTAAAGACACAAGTCCTAGTAATAAAAAGTCCCAAATAAAACTCATTTCAAGCCCCAAAGAGATTTAAATTTGAAGGCGATGACGTGTCTGTTGTGGTCTACGAAATACTGGTGTGTCAACAATCTCTTGTTGAATCACAGAAATATTATTCCACGTTTGAATTCAGTATAAATTCCAGAGAATGTCTTTATCGAAGAATTTTGTCAGAGCACTTTTGTATTTCCAGACAAAATCATCAATTGAATTTACTAATTTGAAGAAAATAAAATTCAGCCCAAACTGGTCACAACATAATAGAAGTGCTAGATGTTAAAGCATAACTGGTAAAATCATGACAGTCAGAAGATAATATAGTTCTCTGCTTGACCTCAGGTCACAAATTAGCATTTTCTAAAAACAACCATTATCCAATGGAAAATAACATTCTAGCATGATCTAATGAGCTTTGTTTACTTACAACACAATAACCTGTTAAATTCACCTGGGTATCTCCAAAACCCTCACCCTGATCAACATGTTTACGCTTTCTTGTTTACCTGAATAATAATTTGGTCAATCAGCTCATGAACATAGAAAATATTGAAGCTATTATTAGTTTTTTTCATAAAAATAAGACAATTAAAAAAACAAAAGTCAATCAAATCAAGCGGAAATGAATTCAATTTTGGAAAAGGTCAAGTCCAGCAGACAATGTTACGTTACAATACCAGGCAATAAAATAAAAAAAAATTAAAACTAACAGACAAATAATTAAATTAAATATACATAACGCTACTGAGTAAAGAAACTTTATGAGTTAAGGAATACTCGTCAAGTGTACGAGTAGCATTTTCTAATGTTTCGACCTTGTGTTCATCAATGTAAGTCTTAACATCCCCGTGGACGCAATTTTTGAACTCTTCAACTAATATGAGTTGTCTGAGATTTTTTGTAATCTTGACCAACTTTCTTGGCTAAGCTCCACCTATCAAATAATTGATCATTTTCTCTTGCAAATTAGACACGGGTTTGACAGGTTCTTTTTCATAAACTTTTGTTGATAAGCTGCAGGTACGAACTCACAACCCTTTAAAATACATTAATAAACCAGATCATAATCAGCATGTTGCTGTATTGACAAGGAAGTGTAGATGTCACGAGCTCTGTCAAAAAGTGCACATTGTAATGATTGAGTCCAATGCTCTCATGGCCATTTCAAATTTTCATCAATTATTTTCAAAATGATGAAAATATTTATCTACTTCCTTTTCTTTAAAAAAGGTACTAACCTAATATTTTAGTAATATCAAACCTTGAATTTGTGTGTAAAGTTGAGATGTGCTTTACTTGCCAGCTGCAATTCTTTCAATCTAAATTGAAATTCCCTTTCTTCCTTTTCTCCTCTACTCTGTATTTCTCTCTCTTCTTTTTCAAATTGAAACTTTATTTGCATTAGCCTATATCTTCTTTCTTTCTCTATCTTTCTTTCCTCTTTCTGCAGCTCCAGTTGTATTTGTCTGTCTCTCCTCTTTCTGCAGTTGCATCTATTTTTCTTTTCTCTATAACTGGATTTGTCGTTCTCTCTCCTCTTCCTGAAGCACAAGATTTCTTAACTCGATTTCTTTCATGAACTTTAATTTCAATTACATAACTTGCAAGATATAGCAAGACGGAGGCTTACTAATTAAATCCAAAGCATTTTTATCAAACATATTCTTTCCTGCCAAATACTGCACCAAAATATTTTTTGTTTCTTGCTTCCTTTAGGAAGTCTTCACAAGATAATGAACATATTTTCTGGGAATCTGGAGCAATCCATCCTTTTTCAAGGAGTTTAACCACTATTGGGTAGGATTTGAACAAAGCTGTCCACTCTGAATAACATTATAAAAGCCTATTTGTTTCATTAAAACTTTCTAAAATATGAAATAATACCTGGAACTTAGAAAACTCCAAAACAGGGTGTATTTTAACTTTTTTTAAAGAAAAAACAAGGCTTACTGGAATATTTTAGAGAAATTTGTATCCCGGACGAGTACTCAATTTTATGTTACGCATCTACGGTCTCAAAATAAGTAATATGAAAGAGTGTGAAACAACAATATTTGTATAATTCAACAAATAATTTATTTCCTTAGAATACAAAGCAAAATTGTTAAAAAATGTTGGTATTGGGGATTAATCCCAAATAATCATAGAATTACAGACACAAGACCTAATAAATAAGTTTTGAATAAACTTTAGGGAAATCCAAATTATATCCAACGCTGAAGATGTTGATGTGTCTGTTGTGGCCCGCGTTGTGGGGATGTGTCAAGGGTCTTTTGCTGAATCTCAAGAATGCAATCCAAGAATATGTCTTTATTTGAAATGTCACTATAAATTCAGGTTTCTATTTCCAATGATGTTATTGTTTATAAGCACTTTGTATCTCCAGTGAATAAATAATTTGTACAAATAAACTTCCAGCCCAAATGAACTACTAGATACAAAAATAATACAATTGATTCTGCTGAAATCTTACAAGCGCAATAAATAATTTCTCAAAGAGTAAGATTATATAGTCCTCTACTTGACCTCAAGTCATAATTAATGTTTTACAATAAAACTTTTACCTAATGCAAAATAATCGTTTAGAAGGTTCCTAATGTTTGCAAGATAGTTATAATTAGAATACAAACGGTTATCAACACAATATCCTTGATACTAATCTTGATAGTTAAACCATATTCATAAGGAATCTATTTTTAGACATGTAGTCGTTGTTTACAGAATAAATAAACCAATGATTAAGGTCAAGTAGAAAATGAACTTGATTTTGGACACGGTCAAGTCCAATATACAATGTTGCATTAGCAATATCACATAATGAATTAACAATAATAAGAAACTTGCTAACAAACACTGCAAATTAAATATTCACATAAACTGTACAGAAGTTTTATATTGCTTATGTGTATTTTGTGATATTCATAGGACCTCTTCCTGTGTAATTTTAATTATTTTAATATGATCTGTATATTTGACTAATATG
>JAECUM010055102.1:0-22122 GCA_016617855.1 Megalonaias nervosa
TATCGTTTACAGCCACTCACGGGGTTCCGAGACTGCTTTCGGCGCTAAAGGATAATCGTCATGAGCTTTGTGAAACTCGTCTGAATCCTCGAGTTCGACTTTATAAAAGTGTCCGATATCACTGTTACTGTCGTATATGTGACTGACTCATTGAAACTCGCCAACAGGCATGGGCTGCATCATTGCCCATTACTGGTATCAAAATAAATGATGTAACTGTTTGGCACAAGTTTGGGTTGTTAACCCCAGCGTAGCGTTAACTTGACATAATAAACAATAAACATACACTGATCTTTGTCAGTAATTCCAACTGATCTTTGGTTTTTTGAGCAGCGAAGCCCAAACCATTTCCGGTTACGAAATATAATGCGCCGAATATCGATTGCATATGGGTTTGGCGGGATTACAAAACGTCTTAAAGACATTCGCAAGCTAAAGCACGTTTGTGTGTAGATATAGATCATGATAGTCACCAAGGTTTTGACAACCAAGCGTGGACCAAGCATTTTTTGAACGTTGATAGTATCTGGACTAAATACCGTAGCAAGACATTGACGAATGGAATGGTTCTATCGGCGGTAATTGTTTTTCAGTAAACTTGTCCCTTCGCTCCTATACCCGTAGGGATATACTCCTTGTCTAGTTATCAAATTTAGCTTGTCCAGATTAGATGTATCACATCGACCAGTGATTGTAAAACAATCATTACCATTCGCCACAAAGTTGCTGACTACCATTCAGGCTGGAATTCCAAAAGTGCATCGAATCAATGAAATGCAGCTGATCCAGCCTAAACGTCATGTACTTTTCCATGTTGTTGGAGGATTATGCTTATTGGCGCCTTTGATACTGCTTCAACCACTTGAGTGATCACTTAACCATCATACCCACGCAGATTATAAAGTGTCACAGGGAATTTTGTGTTGTTTGGGTAAATTCGTAACTGTAGATTGTATGCCGTAGTTTTTTGTTAGTGGAAGTAAGAGATCCAGCAATGAGTACCCACGGAAAACTCGTGAATGTTATCACACGCCATAATCATGTTCGCGAGGGAGTAGAGCCTGATGTATTTCACCATAAACTCAAGAGAGTGAAGAAACAGATCAACTGAGTAATGGTCATGATACAACAATGGTGACTCAGTTTGCCTATTGACTCACTACCATTGACTTACTACAGTGTAACCAAACGCGCATGGGACTTGCTTGGCGTCTAGCGTTGCATCGTTGGAACTTCGGTTGGAGAAGTAATGTTTACCATAGGAATGTTCAAACATTCAAAGTCCGCTTACTATGATATACCGTATCTTCAGTCATCGATTTCCGAATGGAAATACTTCATAAACTGATTTTAATTTTACATAAATCGGCATGTCCTATGTACTAGACAAAACATGTGGAATCAAAACCCCACAAACTAAGATCGTAACATCGAATCATTGGAGAGTGGACTCCCTCATATATAACAAATATTAGAGATGAGGCAGTATTGTGCCCGTAAAGGACAGGAAAACATTATCCGATTCATGCGTACCTCTTGAAGGGTGTAACTTGAGCAGAGTACATACACTGATAGTGGAACTCAATCTTATATCGACTTCTATTATGTGAAACAATTTCTTTTTCTACTTATTTATTTTTTTATGTGAACTCGATTATAGAACTTTATCATGGTGTACTATCAGGAAAATGATACGCACTTTTAGATGGAATGTTGTTTATATTATTTTGATCTAAAAGTATTATGTCAAAAAGTTCATTTGTAGCCTAATGTTTTACAAATATATATATTACAGAATTTACACATCTTTACCTATCGTATTTTATCTTGTGCTTGTGGTACTTCATGTTTATATTTATTCGGAAGGGTTTGTCTTCCTAGAGTTTCTTTTATTTCTTTGTGCTGATGCGGCTCTTCATTCTTGCAATGTTAATGCTTAAGTTTTTATTGGCGCCATATAGCCAGTATTACAATGTTGTGCCGTTAAAGGCTAATACAAGAAGAAATTAATCTACATAAAAGTGATAAGAATGTATGAAACAAGTGTCATTGTTTCCTAGTGCTTATTTTTTAGAAGACTGGGGTTTCAGTATCTTTTTAATTATAAATTCCTAGCGTAATATGATATTTAGTGGCTGCGTGTTTTACACTTGTTGATCACTGACGATACCTACTATCACTTTCATCTAAAGAACATTAATCCAATTTAAATGACTCTTTCTTTTTACATTTGTCTATATGTCGTGTTTATGCCCGTCTTTACAAGCAGCTGACGAAAACTTAAATGTAGTAGATATTGCACACCATAGAACACCAATCTCATAAACATTTTGCATCGATCCATGTAGAAGAAGATCAAGAAGCTTTTCCTTAATGATTTATTATCATCAAGGTTAATCACCCTTGCTCTTTATCTGATATTGTCTCAATATATATCACATCTATCCGCTTTGTATTAGTTTAACTTGTATGTTGTATGTTTCTACCCTTTACTGGACCCCACTGTGTATAACATTGATATAGACCTCTACGTGCAGTGGTCAGAGAGCATCGTGAATTAAAGGAATGACACTGAGTGACACTTAGGGATTGAATCATACACAGATCATACATAAGTGATGTGTTAACTGCAAGATTCTTCAAATTTCTTTATAATATTGATTCATTGTCTGTCATACTATTTTGGTTGCCGTTTGTACGCATTAAATGAGGTCAGTTGTTCCCTGGGCTGTTTTCGGTGCCGCTCATCCTTGCATAATAATAATGTGTGATTGAATTTGTTCACAGAACTACTACGGCTAATATCAACATCCATGGTCCCATGGATGAAAATTTCTCATTACTTCGCAAAAGGATCTATCAAATTGCCTACGAATTTGAATATAATCATTTCACTATGGGTAGTGATTTTATAAAAATACTGAAATATTTAAAAGAAACATTGAATAGATGGATTAGAACAGCGGTCGAACTTTGGTTGATGCATTTATTTAAATTTATTTTTTGTTTAAGGTTCATAACGTCAGTAGCATGTTGGAAGAACAGTATATAACCTTCTTTCTCAGTTCTTTAATATATTGTTTTTACAGGATTGGAGGAGCGGATCCAGAAATATCCTTTAGTGACGTTGTGGTGTAAACAAGTAGGCGAGGTCCATGTGCGACTGAATAACGATCAAAGCTCGTGAAATCTTACTATACGAAACATTTGTAATTAAAGATTCGTTACCATTTTGATAACAATTTCAGATTATGATCTGGTAAAATAATCTGTAATTTTTGCTAACAGTATTGCCTAGGTCCATGCTGATCCGCACAAATAGTTTTTGGAAGAAAATACACAACCTAATTACTTTTATATGTCGCAGTAATAGCCTTTCCTCATTAGTGCCCTCATCATCCTATACACTCTACATCTCAATGAGTTTTAAACAAGAATAAGTAAAATACATTATTCACATAGTTCAAAAACACTTGCATGTTAATATCCTTTAAGGAAAGGTCAATAAACGTTATGTTGGGTCTATTAACATCCATAGGAAAGGGTTTATGCAAGTCACACGTGTGACCAATGGCATGTCTGCATAGCTCACGGGCAGACATGAATATACAACAATAAATATAAATACATTATATAGTGATTAGACATTGCAAAGAAAAAAACGGTAAAATATATACATGATGCTTGGAGTGGAACACTTAAAGAGCAAAAGCGTGAAAATATACAGCTTGATACGGTAAAAAGGTTTCACAACAGGCAATTAAATAATTTGCTGAGTGATAGAAACATTATATACATTTCAGCTCACCCATTCAAATGTTCAGATATATTGGAAATGTTTAACAGAACGGTAAACACTAGAATGCAGATGCATTCCACTCAAATTGAATCATGAAATGGCTTTATATTTCGCCAAAATTAATTGAGTGATACAATGATATTCAACATAGTCCAATATACATGACTCCAGTAGGTGCAAGCAAGAACTTAAAGTGAATAAAAGTTTGTATTAGCCTATTATGGTATTTGAAAACTAATACTTTTGAAATACCAACTTTAAAATAGATCAAATAGTCCAAATTTCGAAATAACAAACAGCCTTTGCAAAAAGGGCTACCTTCCAAACTTTACAGCCGTGACTTTAAAATCAACCATTGAATTAAGGGTAACCCAATGGATTACAAGCTTGAAGATTGGAACGAAGACTGTGATAGAAGATGTGTTTTACCAATAAGAGTTATCAATGTGTAGGACAAACAAGATGGTACAAAAATAATGATCGGTAAAATACTTTCACTCCTGAAATGGAAAAGATATTATAAATACATTAACAGTATGCGGACCGGATGAAAATATTACGCAATTAAAATAATTGGTGTGTCAAAGATACGCCTCTCTTCAGGATTCGACGTTCCAAAAGTACACGTTTATTTCAGAGATGAATGAGGCACAATACATATACATAAGTATCAAGAAGAATGACAACTTTGAGTTGTCGACAATAACAAGTTTAAGGAATATGACAGATGCGGAAGAAAAATAACAGCGAGATTAAACACGGCATAAAATTAACAAAATGACAATAGTAGAATGAAATATAAACAATAAATTGCAGCTGATTATGGAAAGAGAGTAATTTAGCTCAAAGACAGTATACTGTTAAGGGAAATGACTATTTGTAAGGTTTATATATATCTGTATGTGTGAGACATTGTTTATTTCATGATCGACATATTTTTTAAGCGTTTCATTTTCATGTCTTCTGAACATCTATGGGATTGCAGAAGTGACAGTAGAACTATCATCATCATAATCCTTCTTTTCTATATAATCTTGTCGCCTTTTGTGTTCTCTACAGTTTCTGTCCTCCTGTAAAATACTTTATATCACCCTTTGGATGGCCCTTCTTTATTACCTGGTTTTGATGTCAGGATTTAACTAACGTTTAAACGAGTTACTGTTGTTTTCGTAAATTGTTATTGTATCCGACGATACCACATATTTTTTCAATATGACACTCAGTAAGAAAATGACAATTTCACCAGCAATTGTATTGACATTTTTGATTATGTTATATTGTTGAAATTTTACCAGTTATTTTCATTTGTGTTGAAACCTTGTTGATCTAGAATTAATAACTCATTTAACTTGTTAACGTCTTTTGATACACTTGAAATAGGTTTGTCATGTATATTCTATGTATATGTGTATGCATGTGTGTAGGTATTAGCGTTTATCGGCATCTCAGCACAAAAACGGCTCCATGCAGCTGAACAGAAATAAAGTTTCAAAATGGCAAAATGAAGAATTACAAAAAGGGTAAATAATATTCTTATACAAACTGCATTCCTTTAGACATTTTCTCTGTTGGAACAGATAATAAGGTATCTTCATCAAATTCACATTACAAGTCTTTTGTGTCACAAGATAGAAGACGACACTGGCCGGGTATGCAGTCTGGTTCACTCTTTAGAGTTATATATGAGTTAAGTGTGAGTATCATATATGTGATGGACATTGTTGTGTAAATCTATATTTTTTTAAACTCATGGTACATGATTTTGTCTAATGTTAGTAATTTGTATTCACAGTTGCAAACTGTAGTGATTAGGTATAGTCGGATTTGGTGTATTGTAAGACGTTTAGTACGTAAAATTGCGTAGGATCTATAAATAGATGCTACGTATGTGTTGATAGTTACAAATGATAAAATTATTATCATACATTTTTACGTGTTTCGGTCTTTTCCCCATTGGACAGGTCTGTCAGGTGATATTGTTAAAGAATTACGTTAACTCCAATTGGATGGTTTAAATCATGTAAGTTCTTCTAGGATACTGAAACTTTGCAAATTGTAACGAAGGTAGAGGTAGCAAAGTTCATTTTCGTCCTTTTTGTTAGTATATAAGTACTTGTAGCCGGACAATTTTGGTCACTCTTATTTCTTGTGTTCTTGTTGAAACATCAGGCCTGCAGACCTATTTTATGTTGTATTTAGATATTATTTGAGAGGAGAAACATTTGTTTGGATTATTCAATGGAAATAGAAAGTGCTCCTTGGACTATAATATTATTTTGAAACTATTGCGAATTATTCAAATGAGTTCTGGACAGCACCATTTTGACAACACAACGATTCTTGGCGGACCAGGACATTCCCAGATCTGAAGTTTATACTAAATATTCATTCTTTTGGAATTTAATAGAAATTTTATTTTTGCATATAATATGCAGACGACAGAGGATATAATACTTTCATATCAGTTTAGCTATAAACACATCAGATATACCATTACTATTTTCCAAAAGGAAGAGCGTGTTCTCCCTGTACGATTGTCTTTGTATACTACGAAAGTTACTTAATCAGATGACGCTATTCTTCAAACTTCAATAGTACCTGATCAATAGAAATATTTAGACTTGTTAGCAGTTGACGCAATAACAAATACAAGGTCTACAAACCCTTGGTGTTTAGTTTTGTGGTCTACTGTCTATCCAGTACTTTTTCCTTTTCATATATCTTTAGTTGTGATAGAGTGAAGATCTAAAATTATTGTAGACAAAACTAAGTTGCTTTTACTGTTATTTGATTTTAATGTATCGTCATCAGATAATGGTAGTTTACATTGAGTCATTTTATAATCTTGAAAAAGCACACAATTTATATAATAATTTGATCAATTCTGGTAGATTTTTGTCTATTAGAAGAAATACGTGAATCCCAAAACCAAACGTTGCCACACACTCTGCCAGGTATAGGTGATTCTGGAAAAAAAGTTAATGTCACTCTATGCTCTTTATATATTCATATAGTCATAAATATCAGGTTCTTAAATGCTTCTATCAAACCTATGTACTGGTTTGCATGGAAAACAATGATTTTCATTATAATACGTTTTTATCTCGTTAAATTTTTTGGATATGTTGACTTTGTTAAATTTAATGTATTAAAGTGAGTTGCAGGAATATGCTAAATTATTGTAATTGTCGGCTTTTCAATGATGTGGAATTCAGATATCTTCTTAGACGTCTTAACTTTGCTAACTAAAAAATGCGTTTGTTTGACACGTTTTACCTACACTGTACACATGGAATTAGCTTTCTTGTGTAAATACATTGCCTGTATTTATTGTTCCCCAGATTTGATATAATTCTCTTTTGATCTGTCTTGTTTCTTTTTTTCTATTAAAATATCATGCTAATGTCGTTTACACAATCTTTTCCTCCATGGCTTTTGCGTTTATTTTTTCTCATTTTTTCTTATTTTTCTAGCTTTCATTTGTTTTATTTTTTTAGGACACATCTCGTTTGAATGGTTTTTTTTAAATAGAATTTATATTTCAATTACTATCAAACGAAAAGTCTAGGAAACTCAATATCTATATAAAAAAACAATATCAAAAGTGTGCTGGCTTTTAATTCATCCAGATTGTGTAAAGGTTCTTCACATATCAATTGATTTTGGTTAATTTTGCAAGAAGTCATTATGATTATAAGCTTATGCAATAGTTACAATTATTCATAGTAAAAGGTTTGTCGAGGAAAGCTGCATAACTGAACGGTTATTGGTATGAATGACTGCAATACTGTCTTTTAATAAAATTGAAACACATTTAAATCTACTCATGGCTGTGTGATTTTCATAATTCTTTATTTAATTCAGTTCAAACGCTCACCTTCAAACTTGTAATCTTTTTTTAATGTACATGATTTTGTTTTGCGATTTCAAGATGTGCATATTTCTGTATGTTATCTCTTTTCATTTATTCCTTGATATCGTTTATTATAATGCAAGGGCGTAGTCCACATTGTAGAAGCCTTATCATGTTTGGTGTGTAAAACATTTTATGTTTAACCGTGATACTTTTGCATGTACTTTTTATTGCCTTCTGATATTGTGATCAGTAAAATTCTTTTGAAGTGGATGTTTTCAATCCTGCATCTTCTAATGCGGTGGTTTTTCAAATCTGTCGCATTCTATAAAATTTTTATCTTTAAAGAAAGCGAAGTTACTATGCACACTGATACTGCTATGTATTGTTCTAATGACATTTATTGTTAGGAAATATTATTTTTGCCGTTTCTGTGAAACGGCTCATCATATCCTTTCTATTTCACGAGTCTTTTAAATTTTGTATATTGTCTGTCATATAGAGATAACTTTTGTTTGGAAAATATACTTTAAAAATACATTGTTGAATTCTGATTGTTCCGCTAATTTGAATTTCGGCATTCGGTAGGTGTGAGTTGTTAAATAACCGAATAAATTGATCCATATATTTTATCTGTTGTGTTCATTGCTAGCTTAATTATTGACATGGCTATTAATAGTGAATGGTGGCACCCTAGCGACAATGGGACCTTAATGTTAAATTTGGTCGTTTGCACTCTGGCGACAAGGGGAATTTAACATGGGGAATTTAACAGCGAATGTATAGCGGCAATGTATCGGGCCTCTCTAGCGGCAAAGGAATTGAACAGGGGTGACGTCACGGTACTGGACACTGGCAACAATTTTACAAGTGGCTGACCTCACTCGTGCGGAACAGTGTGGCAAAGGGCTGACCTGAATACGCGCTACTCTAGGGACAATAGAGACATAGACATAGAGACGTGGTTAGAGACAGGTTTAGAGACATAGACATAGACATATGACACAAACATAGATTTATGAACATAAATCTATCACACAAAAAGTCGACTACAATTTTTTTCAGGCAAGAGAGAATAGACATCTTTCGAGGCAATGGAGTGGTCCTGAAGAGGGCCTTTTAACTTTCTTCTATTTCTTCTCCTCCACAAACATCTTATTTTCTCCACTACATTCTTCTTCTTTTTCTTTTCCTTTTCGTCCTCGTCTTCTTCCTTCTCTTCTTTTTTTCTCTTTTCTTTCTCCTCCTTTTTTATCACCTCAGCCTATTGGGGCGCTTAGCCCCGGGCTGGGCTTTTCAGCATGCAGGAGGTGTGAGCATGGTGCCATCACAGCCTCCTATTAGAATGGCGCATTGACGAACGCTTCACTTTATAAACTTCAAACACGGACGTGAAGGAAAACATCGCCTCTAACAAACTACCCATATCAGTGATGAGAGTGCTAACCTAAAATAAATTTTTATACAAAACAACACATTAATACTAAGAAAACCACTATACTTTCTATCAATATATAGGTGGAGAAGGAAATTTTTTACGTACAAAACACACCATTAAATACTATCATATCAGCAAAGGAGTTAGTGTTAGTAGTGACACTACTTGACATGCACACAAAACAAACACTCATGAGTGTAGGGACAAGGGTTTGTTAGGGAAAAAAGACACACGCACACACACAAACACACAAACACACACATGCACACACATAAAAATACACACACGCATACACATACAAACACACACACACAAGTACGCGCACGCACACAAACACTCAAACAAAAATACACGCACGCACAAACACACATACACACAAACACACACACACGTACGCGCACGCACACAAACAAAAATACACACACACGTACACGCACGCACACAAACACACAAAAAATACACACAGATACACAAACACTAATATTTGTTGGCAACTTGATTAGTCTCTCTTTCCTAGAGATCTGGTTAGCTCTGAGAAGGGCTGTTTTTTCTAACTCAAAATGCTGGCACCTCCCAGGTCGTGCACCACATACAAATCTCCTACTCCAATCTTGCTCCCAATTCAGTGTTGTTCTTGGGAGTGCAATGCGGGCTTGAGTTGCTTCACTATCCCATTCCTCCGTTTGAGGGATAGTGAAGACTTGTTCTTGTCTCCTTCTTCTATTCTGCACCCGTGGATGCTGTGGTTGTCGTGGTTGTTCTCGCTGCGGCTCCCACTCTTGCAGCTGTCTTTCGAACTCCTTCTACCAGTTTTCCATCTGGGGGTCAGCGCTCTTGGTACTGGTGGTAGTGGTTGTGGCTGTGGTACTTGGCGCTGTGAAGGTGTCCTCACCATTGGCGTCACTTCACAGCTCTGCCTTAGCATTAGGTGAGGCAGGATCCCTTCTTTTTTCTCCTCTTCTTTCTTTTTTTTTCTCTTCCTCTTCAATTCTAGCTTCTTCCTGGATTGCCTCCATGGCCAGATCATCTAGGAGTCGCCTGGCATACTCCAGGTTCATTGGGAGTTCTAAGAGTTTTGAAATCCTTCTCATCTTCTTTTAGTTGACGAGTCAACGATGGGCAGCCAGACTGACGAAAGCTACGCTTTATATGCCTGAAGCACGGACCTAAAGGAAAACACCCCTTACACAAAAACTAACAATACCTAAATCATAAAAATAACGTGGAACGCGCGGACCTAAAAGAAACATTCACATTACTTTTTTCTTACAAACACACTTTATTATCACTCCTACATATAAAAAACACATTATCTTACAAGCCAGAGAAACGAAGTGTTTGTAGGCACATTTCTATTTTGTTCTATAGACAAACACAAAGACAGAGCAATGTTTGGCAAATGAATAGTATATCTTTTCTAGATTGTTTGTAGTAGCTCTAAAAAGGACTGTCTTGTTGGGGGTTATGGTAATCCCTTATCTCTAAGATTGCGTCCCTGTCTGGCTGCAGGCTTTCCGACAGGATAGAGTCTGCTTCTTCGGAAGGAGAAAGAGTGTCCACACGGCAGTCCACAAAATCTCTGTCTGGATCCTGCTGTTGTTGTTGCTGCTACTGGTCTCTCTGCTGTTTCTAAAATTTGTATTTCTCGGTCCATTCTTCTTGCTCCTTCTTGATTTCGTCTTTAAACACCTCTCCTATCAGGTCTCAGGCCACTTTTAACATCCTGACATTTTCAGTCTCATCAAGCTTGGGTATCAGGTTTCCCGTGACACGATGTAAATTCACGTGGGCTTCGTTCAACCTTGCTAGTCTTGAACACATCTTCATAGGTTGAAAAGTCAACACTGAGTGGTCAGACTGGAGACCGCCCCGCTTTATATGGCTCAAGCGGGGACGGGATAGAAAACATCCCTACGGTCTTTTTGGTAGGAACGCTAAAGCTTATCTCAAGGTGAGGAATTGAGGGAAGTGAAAGGGCATGCATAGTGATAATATTTTTAAAAACAAACCGCCAACACCTTTTTCAAAAGATAACAGTTTTATTCAACCAACAATTAACCAACATATAATATAACAATTCATATAATATCCAATAACATATGTTGACATGGTTGACAACGTTATGAAGTCAAGTTAGACTTCCACTGATGGAGGCCATTTGGCCATTGATGTACACTACGTTTCCTAGCTATAAAAAGAGATATCCATAACAGACACAAAACCATCGATCTACTTTTTCATCGTTTCTAGAAGAGTCACGATCAATATGTCACTAAATGTTCTAAGGGATATCCAAGTCTGCGTTGATGAAGAAAATACACACAATATTGTCCACACACATGGAATCTGTGCCTTGTAATTTCACATTATTGAAGCGAGTCGTCTGGGCATTTTTTCTCATAAAGTCGATGATGTCGTCTTCCAAAGGCGGTAATCCATACGAATCAAAATACTCCACATAGGCATCGTGTGGAAAGTATTCTTCCATTCATTTCCAAAGATTCTCTACCATTCCAAGAGGGATAAGAGTCTTCCATAGCTTCTAATAGTTTAAAATGACTTCTCTCAAACTGTTGATTTCTATCGTATTGTCGAATTCGGCATACAAGATGACGTTCACCGTCTCGGTTAGAGCCTCTGCAAACTGAAGTTCCACACGCAGTTGACCGGATTTGATAGGGTGGAATGTTCCTCGTCGCTGCCTTGGTCTGGAGTGAAATCAAAGGCCCTCAAAGCGTAGCCTCCTGCATAATCGTCGTACGAAATACCGTGGCTGCTGTTGGTCCCTAACTGTCCCGTGGCTTCGTACAGGGACAAGTACGATCTCAAGCAATTCTTCTGGGTAAAGTTAGGTTCGAAGGGTCTGGTACACAAGGTCTTGCCAACGCGACTGACTTTGATCTTGGACACTCTGTAGTGCTTAGGAAAGGATTTTGATTGTGGGCTCCGTTGAGGGCTGCGTTGCTGACGATACCAAACAATTAGACGTTTGGGTAACTGTCCTTGGAACATATGCTCTTCGACCTTGGATCGGAGTTCAACGGCAATGGTGAAAGTTTTCACTTCCACGCGTCGTATCGGATACTTGGTTGTCGTTCTGCTCAAAGTGTGGCTGATGTCGTTTCCCAATTAGGTAACACTTCCACGCGTCGCACGTATAGTCTGGCTTCTTGGATGATACTTTTGTAAAGCAGTATCAGCCATGAAATGGAAAACGGTACTGCTGATTTTCAGCCTCTGGCGGATATCCACTCAGTTCAGCAAATACTTTTCTTGCAACCACATATCCAAATGCAAACGATCCATCAGTTCTAAACTACGTCCTTGCAGGAGTTTCTTCCGACGATCGATAAATCCCACATTTTTTTGTCCCCAGCAATCGTAGTGATGTTAAATTCGTCCTCGCCCGCTGTGTCAGGTTTCCATACTACGCAACCATCCAGATGAGTGTTCTTAGCATCTTTTCCGTACGTCAAAAAATTTTCCAGGTACGCTCGGTAAGGGTAAGTATCCATGCTACTGCTCACCAGTTTGTTATTCAAGCACAAATACACTTCGCTGAACAAGGAATGCATGAACTGTTGACGGGAGCTTCTCTAGCATCGGCTTCCGGATTGGTGTTGTCCGTTTTGATCACTTTGACTTTCAGGTACAAGTAACTGCTATTCAGATCGATGTAGCCTTCGGGCTGTCCTTTGATTTTGATGGGGGCTGAGGACGTCAAAGAGGAGATGGGATGAAATTCTACCCATTGGGATTCTTGCATAGTGATCATAGTGGGTGGCATGGCAAACAGATCCAGTTCCGACTTGGAACATGCGCAAGACTCTCGGTGCTTCATTTTCTTTTAATTAATCAAAAACGTCTAATTCTCGGAGGGTTCTTCTTTTCTTGGTCTTTCTAGCTATGGGGGTGTTAGGGCCTATGGAGGGGTGTCTTCGTCGTCTCTTTCTGTCTTGTCCTTGCTGTGGTGTCAGGGGAGCAGGAATGCCTGGCTCAGCAGCGTCCAGGGCATTTATAGGAATTTCTCGTCCGCCCAAAATGACTTCTCCAGTTTGAAACAAGACATATTTGCTTGCTCTCAAGAAGGCTTCTTTGGGATTTTCTTTGTCGATGATGACAGTTTGAAGAAATTCCTTGCCTTGCGTCAAAGCGGCAGCTTTCAAAGCGTGCAATCCTCGTGTCACCATCGGTTTCAAAACGGGAGCCACCGAACGAAACTCCGATTACAGCATATCTCCTAAACTATGTCCTCGCTATCGAGCGAATCCTCGGTATACAGGATACATGACTTACAAGTCGTTAGAGAATCATTTTCGAAAATGGAGTTTCACCGTAACGTTCCCTTTGGAGAATGGAATATTTCAGATCTCCTTTTATTGCAATGTTGACACTGTCGAAATACGACTTACTGACCGGCAAATAGTGAGGATGTAAAAATTCGCGGTGAACGTGATAGGTGTTTCCATCTTCCTCGTCATTGGTCGTGGCAGGAAAGGAATGATTCGCGGTAACGGTACGGATGTGTGTCCCACCACTTTGTACTCCACTACATCAGAGTACACAAGGATCAAATTTAATCCTTGGTTCAGTTCTACTGGGAATCGAAGAAACTTCGCAAAATTCAAGTTGTCGGCAATTAGTGGCATGAGTGGACCTTTGAACATCTTGAGGTCTCCGCCCAAAATGTCAAACAGTTCAGGACAAAATGTAATGGCCAACGTTTTGGCATCCGAAAATATCATGAGCAGGCAACGAGCTACTTTATGGTACTCGATCGTAACACTTCGTTTCGTTTTGTCCAAGGCTTTGACAAACAGCGTATTGAATTTGGTAGCAAGCGTCTCCACCAGATGTTGACCGCTAAAATAATAGCCTGCAGAAAGTTTCAATAGATTGATGTACCGTTGAGTATTGGGGGACACTTGTCGTTTCACAGAGGCATCTACAGTTTCGTTTTCATTCAAGTATTGTTGCACTTGGTCGTTCAGAACATCGACCTCAAAAGTGTTTTGATTTTCAGTGATGTTTTTGATTTGTGTATGGTGAATTATTTCGACCAAAGCCACTTCCCAATGGGTTTCTTAATCGAATTGGATGGTCTGAGTTAATTTGGCCGCGAAACAGCACAAATTATTGTTGGGAAACACATCCATAAAACTGTCACTGGGTAAAATTAAGTAAAATTGGTTATTCATAATTCCAGAGTTCTGCTGTCCGAGGGGTCACTGGAGGTCAGAGGAGTGTCTAAAAGAGGATTGTTGTTGTTGTTTTTATTGTGACTATTGGGAGGGTGACTGACGTTGGGTGCAATGCTCCCGTTGTTACCGTTAGAGTATTTCAGAGTAGGATTGTAGAGAAAGTAACCAATGCAACTGCTTAGTAAAATGGTCCACAATTCTTTGTCTCCTTGTTGCAAACTCAGATTGGTAATGGCAGCACCGAATACAAAATACACCACAAAGATTTGGCAGAAAAAGACGATTTGCGTTTTAGGCACACGTTCTCCTCACCACACCCACAAGGATTGTTTTTGTAGATCTTGCAAAGAAGAAGTAGGTGAAGCAGTGGTCACTGCTGTGGTGGTTGAGGCTGTATTGAAGGGCATGATGGTCACTTCTTTTTCATAGTCGATGACTTGCGAAGCGTCGATCCAAGAGTCAAAACTGGCAGGATATCCTTTCCAACGTACTTTGACTTCTTTGACACGTCGTTTTCCCACTTTACGGTTTCTTTGTTCGAGAATGCTTTCGATATGGCACACTTAGTCTTCCTTTTTGGGCTTGCGTTGTAACTCGGGCAAGTAAAAAGTTCCTTTTCACACTTCATCGTTCATGTCTTCCAATTTATAGACGGCAGGATGACGGCCACGCACTCGTCCAGTGACACGAAACAATTCGGTGGTCCAGTTGGGTAAGTAACCTTTGTCGAAAGTGCGTTTGGTTTTGCCAATGCGCACTAAATCTCCCGCATTCAACACTCCACCTTTCTTTGGGACAGCCACAGTTGGGGACGTACCAAACAGGCGCTCAAATACGGTCACTTCGTTGTCGGGAGTCACTTCTTGAGGGGGCACATCCGATGCTCCGATGGTTAAATTGGTTGTTAGCTTTGACCAGGTGCGGTAAGATGTCGATGTACTTGAGAGTGTGTTGATGTGTAAAATATTTCCACGTGTGTTCTTTCAAGGTGCGTTGAACACGTTCCAAGATGCTGGCTTTGGTGTCGGGGTTCTCGATGGTGAGAAAATGAATGTCTCATTTCTTTTCTTTTTGGAAAGCTTGGTTCAGAAATTCGGTGCCATTGTCGGTTTGCCATCGAAGAGGTTGACGACCACTTTTTTTCAACACCAGTTTTAGGGCTCGCACTAACTCAGTGCTCGATTTGGAAGTCAATGGCACGACACAGGCTAATTTGGAAAAGACGTCGATGCCACAAAACAAATATTTGTAGCCACAATTGTAGGTGGCCAAATGAGAGACTTCAGATAAATCAGATTGCCATTGATGATAGATGCCCTCCACTCGGGTGCTATTTCTGGAAAACTTTCGTCGAATGGGTTTGTGTAAGGTGTGCGTGGCTTGTTCTTATAACCATCGTTGCACTCAAGGTAAAAGGATACTTTTGCTTCGGGTTTTGGCAGCACGATACAATTTCTGAACTCCTCCGTATCTTGCGGAATGGGATGGATCGTAGTAAATGCTGGATAACAAATTCTCCATCAGGACTTTTTTAAATATGTCTCGCACTGTTCACTGATGCTACTCTGGCTGGGGTGAGGTGGTGGTTTGGAAACGGCTTTACGTGTCCGACGTGCCACTGGAGTAGAAGTCGAGGGTAGTGGTGGCGGTGGCGGTAATGAGATGGCTTTTGTCTTGCTGTCATTTTTGCTTCTAGTTTCCCTTTTTTCTTTTTCAGTTCTGTCGAAGGAGGGGTGGACATCATCTTTATAACCCAAGCTTTGAGTTCTTCTCGTGGGGTCTGGGGGAAGGGTCAACAAAGACGCTGAAATCATACTAGGGATGGGAGCCGCTGACAGTGTTTGAAAGACTTCTCGTACGTCTTCATCCTCACGCGTCCGTGTGGCTGCATCTGTCTTGATCACTGGGGGTGGTGGTGGTGATGGACTTTTCATCAGTCTTAAAATATTTCAGAATCGGTCGAGCTGTTTCATCTAAAACTTTCTGGTGAAAGAGTTGAAGTCGCTGAAACACTTGACCGTACCGTTGCGATTTTTCCGTTTCTCACAAATCGCTGCGATCGATCAATGACTGCAATTCGTGTTGTAACTGGGACATCTCGGTCAAATGAGGATTGAGAGGTAAATGCGGGCTACGTTGTTCTTGCAAACGATGGAATTTCTTCCATCTTTTGTAAGGCGCTAAAGTCAGTTTTCGTCCTTCCATCAGATTCCAAAGGTCACGCCTGAGATTTTTCCCTCCCTCCTCCCCAGAGGTCCCTTTTATCTTCTTGGTCCTTTTTGTCTTGTACCCATAAGTAAAACACCTCTGTGGAGTCATCCCAGCATGGCTCCCGCTATTCCGTTGACAATGGGTCCAATCAGGGGTAAAAATCCTCCGCGTTGCACCAACATCTTTTTCTTTTGACGGATAGGTATTTTCTTTTGAACCATTTGGCAAAGAACGTGTCGATATTCTTTCTGGTGTTCAAAGGTACCGTTCCTTTCAATACATTCAGACAACATTCGCTCACGGTATCGATGACGTTTTTCTAGGCGGTTTGAATGAGTTCTTTTCGCATGGGTGGATGGGCTTTGGACAGGACGGACAACACGTCCCAATGTTTGGCTAAACGAAGAGGCAGTCCTTTCCTTTTCTTTCCATTATTGGCATGAGAGTAGTGGTGTGCACTTCTTTTAGGGGACATCTTTTTGGTTTAGGAGCAAAAAACCCCATCGAAGTCAATTGCTTGACATGCGTCATTTTATCTTAGTTTTTGGTAATGTATTTTTGGATAACGTTTGACAGACCAGACTGTTTGAGCATATATTCTACCACTGCAGCACCAAAAAATCCTCCCCTTTGGTTACTCCTCTTTCTATTTGGACGATGCTTGGCTAAGTGTTTTTTCGGATGCTCGGTCAAACGACGAGACTGTCCTTTTCTTTTTCCTTTTCCTTTTTGGACAGGAGAACGACGATGGTGGTGGTGTGCTCTTAGTTTAGGTGACATCTTTTGGCGTTCAGGAGCACAAAAACATTGATACCCATCGTTCGCCCCAGGTCGTTTTTATAGTGGAATGCGTCGCCACTGATTGTCTCCACGTCGTATCAACTTGATGACAGGCATCATGCGTCGTGGAGGGGTTAGCAACGGACTGAATCGGGAAAGTTCTTGCTTCGATAAATCCAGTAAACTCTGTAACATGCCCGATCTCTCTTGGACTTTGATTTTGGTGGAGGGTACTTTGTTAACAGCTTCCTCAGCGGCTAAAGAGGTGGAGGGTGTCACCGCTTGAGGAAAAGTTCCTGGACACACGGGTTTCCAATTTTTTTATCAAATGGGGAAGAACGGGTGTCAAATTGGGTTTGGGTGGCATCACTAGCAACTGGGAAGTGGAAGAACCTGAGGCTATCGGAGACGCGGTCACCGTCGCTGCAGGTCGTGGTTTGGATATGTAAGGTTGTGCTCTGGCCGAAGTGCCTCTTTTGCGGGTAGAAGCTGTTTTCTGGGGTCTTTTCTCTTTCTTAGGCTGTGACCGGGTCTTGACACCACTGTTCTTTTTCTTCTGGATAATTTGGGTCAGGGAGTGCCTACTTTCTTGGGGATGACTTTGGGGCATTGGGATCCCATTTTAAGAGGGAGTAGCAGCAGTAGAGCTGAACAGACCACTTGGCTGAAACCTTATTTATAAAAAATAAAAGTTCCTACAGGGGGTTGAAAAAAAAAGGTCAATAACATAAACCGAACCTCCTAACTTTTATTATTACCATATAGTTTGAAAAACGGATAATAAATCGTTTGGGTTAGCTCATTTCCGTTACTTTTTGTTGACGTATTTTTTTTCAGATTTTTATGCGATTTGTTTACTCGTGGGTTACTCAATTTTTGTCGTTCAGCTCTACTGCTGCTATGAATTAAACGGCCATTATAGATATTATCAATAATGAGTATTGGAGAACCACACTCAGCTAAATTATCTCGAGAGCGACTAGAGGCAATTAAAAAATATCTACCTGTTCGTGATTCTGTTAAGCAACAATTACAATCGCGTCAGGAGTCTCAGGTGGAATTTACAGAGGGTACAGAAAAATTATTTAAACCGATTGTCGAACCAACAAAGAAAATTGTTACAGCAACTGAGGCAACACAAAGAGCTCTTGAAACATTACCTGCTGATATTGCTGGTCGTATTCAAGTTGTTCAACCACCACCACAAGCACCACAAGCAGCTCAACCACAACCACGACCACCAAGAACCAGAATTAAGATAATAGATAAATTTACGCCTGAAGGTATTGCTGCTATCAGGGATCCAAACCAATTATTTTATATTGCCGCGTTTGGATATTATGAAAGAAAAAAATATGTAAAACCAGAATATATTAAATCATTAAGCTCTGCCAATTGGGTCAAAGACGTATATCGCGTTGCTACTGGTATTCCAGAAGTCAGATCTAATGAAGATATTGAAAAATTTAATGAATTTGATGATATTGTATATAAACATATAAAAGATACTAAACAAAGCAAACTATTATCACAACCACTACAATTTGAACTATCACCACCATCATCACCTAAACTTAAATTACCATCACCGCAACAACCACTACCACAACTACAACAACCACTACAACAACAAGAGCTACAACAACAACAAGAGCAGCAACAACAAGAACAAAAACGAAAAAAAAAAAACGTTAAGAGAGTCATTTCGTCGTCTTCTAAGATCACCAAAAGTATCATCGGAACAAGTAGAAAAGGGAGAAAAACAAGAATTTCAAGACGACCCTGGCGCAACTGGAAGTGGTCTAGGAAGTGGTTTTATTACCTGTCCTAATAACGTTCTTGCTGATGTTGATCGATTAGAAATTCTCATTGGAGGAAAACGAGCTGGTAATAATTCCCCAGAAATCATTAATGAAGTAGCTGATATTTGTAAACGATTATTTACAGGCGGTATCATGGATATTGATGTATATCGGTCTCTCATTAATGAAATCGCCGATGAGTATCATAGTGACTAAGTATGTAAATAGTGATAAAGTCACTTAATAATAAAATGATCATACACAATACTCGTGGACCTACCATGGTCAGGGTAATAAATTCTCGATTACCGGTATACAAAACGATCTACGGAGATGGACTAGGTGATGTTATTCAGGGTCTGTTTAGGAGGATAGCCCCAAAAGCAATACCGATTGCAAAGCAGCTAGGAATGAAAGCTATTGATGTTGTTCGTGAAAAGAGTATAGGCGCTGTTGGTGATCTTGCTAGCAAAGCATTCTCAGCAATTAAAGATAGACTATCACGATTAATACGCAGACCACTAGCAACCCGACCTCAACCTGTGAAATTACCTAGCACTGAGGTGATGCCCGCAAATGTAAGTAAAATAATAAATCAAGCAGCTAATCAAAAACTAGCAGAGTTAGCTGATATCCCGATGTCGGAAAAGAAAAAAAAATATAACCGCTAGTCTGATAGCAGGAAGTGGTCTTCGAGTTAGACGAAGACGATAAAAATAAAGATGTTTAAGCGCATGTCTGACCCCGCGTTTGACATGGATGCACCAGTACTCAAAGATGAGTCTGTGCGCGATTATCAGTATTATTCTTATGACGCACGAATTCCAGATCAGCGTGGACGAATTGAACTACAGGTTCAAGATACAAGTAGATATTTTCTACCCGCTGAAGCATTTATCGAAGTTGAAGGTGAAATTTTAGATAACGCTGTTCCTGCAGCACCAGTAGCATATGGAGCTGATGTTAGGGTTGGTTTTGTTAATAATGGTATTATGGCGTTATTTGATAGCGCTACGTACATGATTGACGGAAAAAATATTGAATCAATTCAGAAGGACGTCGACGTTGCCACGACGATATTGGGTCTTGCGAGATACAGCGACGATTACTCAAGATCAGCTGGTCCATCAATGATGTTTGTCAAGGATACTTCTGACCACCCTGACAGTAGAAATCAGGGTTTTCGACAACCAAATAATCGAGCTGCTCCTCCTGTTGCTGCTGCTATTGAAGATCTACCTTTTCCAAATCCAGAATTTAACTTAGGATTTACAGCACGTCGATCAATGTCAAGCGGTAATAGGAGAGCATTTTCATGTGCGATTCCACTGTCACATATTTTTGGATTCTGTAGAAATGTCAGAAAAGTTATTTTCGGAGCCAAACATACGGTTGTACTTGTACGAAAAGGCGATGATAATGATGCATTATGGAGACCCATTGGTAATGCTGGTATAGTAATACTAACAAAACTTTCCTTGTGGATGCCAGTGATGACTCCGTCAATATCTGAAGAAGACCGGTTGTTATCTTTTATGAGTCAAGGCGGTAAATCAACGTTATCATGGTTAACAATGACCACAGATGTTGTTCAGAGTGCAATTGATGGTTTATTTACATGGCAGATAGCTTCTCAGCAAGGTGTTTCTGCACCGCGACATATATTTATTGCGTTTCAAGATACTGCACGATTAAACACACAATTACGAAATCAAATGGTGTTTGATAAACTCGGTGTTTCTGAGGTTTCATTAAGGATAAATGGAGATCAAGAACCATCCGAGGATATATTACTGAATTTCGACCAAAATCATGTAGCACGTGCATATCATCGTCTTATGTCGTTCATGGGTCGTGATCAAAATATTGATACTGGTTTAGAAATATCTCAGTTAGATTTTACATCGCTGTATCCGATTTATTACTTTTCTCTAGAACATTTAGATTTAACCAGACAATCTGTTGTAGATATTCATTTTCGAGCTCGTGTGACAATAGGAGTTATTGCAAATTACAGAGCAATTGCTGTTATACTCAGCGATAAATCGATGTTACTCGAAGGTGTTGGTGGACGAATGAGAGTTATTGATGCTCCAGTAGAAAACATGTAATTAGATCGTTCATAATATTATAAATGTCATATCATCACGTTAGTGTGAGTCTGACTTCTGGTCAGATTAAAAGCTGCAATCAGCATCAAAAAATAACTGTGGAATAAAAATATCGCTAAAGCGAGAACAGATGACCGGTGCAAATAAACTATCGTTGACCGAGCGTCAGTTCAAAAACTTCAATGAAGCTAAAAAATCAAACAAAGGCGTCAAACTTAATCTTTCTGCGGGCGCCATCAAAGACATCGCTAAATCGGGTGGTATATTTCCACTTCTCGCAGCTATACCACCATTAATAGCCGCTGCAGCCCCAGCTGTTGCAAAAGCAGCTGCATTAGGTACTATTGGAACAGCTGCTGGAATGGCGTTAAAGAAAGTAACCGGACAAGGAATCAAAAAAAAGGGAAAGGGTCTAAGACTACCAGGAACCCCGTATTCGTGGTACGGAAAGGGTCTAAGATTACCAGGGACCCCGTATTCGTGGTACGGAAAGGGTCTAAGACTTCCAGGGACAGTTTACTAATATCACCCATGTCCAATTTTGATTTACTTAATGCTGCTAAGCAATTAAAAATAAAAAATTTCAGAGGTGTTTTTATGCGCGATCAACTACCTACCGTTGCAATGCAACATGAAACCGGTATTATTAATCTCGATAAAAACTCTGGCCCAGGCACACACTGGGTAGGATATGCAATTGATCCACGTGGAATTATTTATTTCGATTCGTATGGATTAACACCACCAAAAGAATTTTTAAAGTACGTTACCGGTGATATTCCAATCTGGTATTCAACGCTACCAACACAAAAAATAACTGATCCTCCAATATGCGGTCGTGAAACCCTCGCTGTGCTTGATGCTGTATCAAAATCAACAGCACCACCTCATAAAGTCGTGCACGCGTTCACTGCACTACGTCATAAC
>JAECUM010055103.1:0-10287 GCA_016617855.1 Megalonaias nervosa
ATAAAACGAACTAAAAATAATGTTGGGTATATTCCAACACTTTATAAAGCAACTGACAACCGAGCCGGGTTTGAGGTAAGCGCATCAGCATATTATCCTGAAAAGTATCCTTATTACGCGTTCTCTGATAGACATGAGTGGACGACCAACGGAGAAGTTGAACATTTTTGGATTAAAATTAAATGTCCTACTGCATTTGCTATTTAGCAATTTCATTTGCGAGGTCGATTCAACTCTAGAGTTGGGAGAATTTATAATTGGCAATTGGAAGGATCAAACAATGATATCGACTGGACAACATTGTATAGTGCAGTAAATATGTATATTTCAACAGCACAATATTTTACAATTCCAGTGGAAAATATTGTTAACAATTACTTATATTTCTGAGTTAATATTTTTCCTGCTGAGCATCCATTCCCGGGACTAACAGCATTTCAAATATATACACTCGATGATCAAATTTAATTTAATGCTATAAAATAATGACAGAACCACCAATTATAACTGTTGCGAGGGAATTTTATGATAATATTTTTAATCCAGAAAAATATGTTAGGGACGTATCATTAGCGGCATGTGAGATAAATACTATGAAAAATTTTAAAATTACAATGATAAATTCTCCATTGTTAGAAGGAGAAAAAAATTTTGCTCGTGTTATGCATATGCGAAGGCCTCAACTGAGAGAAGCATTAGGAAACTTTAATATTATAAGCGGATACTGTCATCCTGACGATTGTCTGGAAGAACAAAAACAAGTTGAAATCCTGTTAAAAAAAAATATTGCTCGAGCTTGATTCTGGAAGTATAAATTTGATAATCCTATCAGGTTTATTAAAAGCACGAGTAACGCAGATGGAAAAAAAAATCAACGATACCTATGATCGTCTCGACAAGCTAGCTGAATCTAGAATAATAGGAATAAAATGAAACAGGAAGTTATATAGTAGTTTTTCAAAACGAAACATTTTTAAGCATCTCGGCATGTACTACCACGATAAAGAAACCTTAATTAAAATCGTTACTATGGCACCAGATATAGATTTACTTATTAAAGCGTACGCAAATGCAATTTTGCCAATGATACGTAAAAAAGACCCAGAATCTGAACCGATTATTGTTGATAGGTCTCTAATAATAATTAAAGATTTTAACGATGAAATTAGTTATCTTAATGATATTGAGCGAGAAAAGTTTTTTGATAAAGTCGATCAAACAAATTTGGAATTTAAAATTAATTCTTATTACGACATAAGTGAAGCAGATGATATTCCATTTCCATCAATCCAGCGCTCTAGACAATTGTCATTACGAAATTATTACAATGAAGTCGAGAAAATGTTCACAAAACAATACGAAAAATTGTGGCTTAGAGTAAAATTTGTTACTGGTTTTAACATTATTGGACCAAAATCACTCAAAAAATTAATGCTAACAAATGTCGTTGTCGCATATGCAATTATCAGACATTATCTGCTTCATCTATATCGAAATAAGAATCAGGCTTTTCTACCAAACTTGTTTCATCGACTTCTCTAAAAAAAATTTCTCGCTCAATATCATTAAGATCAATAATTTCATCATCAAAAATTTTGATTATATTTAGAGATTTGTCAACAATAATTGGATAAAATTCTCGGTCTTTTTTTCGCATCATTGGCAAAATTGCATTTGAGTATGCTTTAATAATTAACTCGGTGTCTGGTGTCATAGTAACGATTTTAATTAAGGTTTCTTTGTCGTGGTAGTACATACCGAGATACCTAAAAATGTTTCGTTTTAAAAAATTATTATATAATTTTTTGTTTCTTTTTATTCCTATTATCACAGATTCCGCTAGTCTGTCTAGAATATCATGGCTAGCATTTACTTGTCTTTTCATATCTTCTCTTTCACCGAAAGCTCGTGTTTTAATTGAGTTCGATTTTATTATCAAATCTAAATTTCCAAAATCAAGCTCGAGCAATATTTTTTTTTCAGCAGAATTTCAACTTGTTTACGTTCTTCTAGACAATCATCAGGATAGCAGTATCTGCTTATAATATCAAAATTTTCTATTGCTTCTTTTAGTTGTGGTCCCCGCATATACATAACACGAACAAAATTTTTTTCTTCGTCTGGAAATGGAGAGTTTATCATTGGAATTGAAAATTTTTTTATGATATTTATCGCACGTGCCGCTAGTGAATCATCTCCAACATATTTTTCTGGGTTAAAATTATTATCATAAAATTCTCTAGCAACAGTTATAATTGGTGGTTCCGACATTAGATTAAATTTGATCAAGACGATATAATCGTTACGATTATATCTGATCATCAAGTGTATATATTTGAAATGCTGTTAGTCCCGGGAATGGATGTTCAGCAGCAAAAACATTAACTTGAAAATATAAGTAATTGTTAAAAGTGTTTTCTGTCGGGACTGTAAAATATTGTGCTGTTGTTATATATGTATTTGCTGTACTATATAATGTTGTCCAGTCGATATCATTGTTTGATCCTTCCAATTGCCAATTATAAATTCGACCAACACTAGAGTTTAATCGACCTCGCAAATGAAATTGCCAAATAGCAAATGCAGTATGACATTTAATTTTGACCCCAAATTTTTCAACTTCTCTGTTGGTCGTCCACTCATGTCTATCAGAGAAAGCGTAATAAGGATAATTTTCAGGATAATATGATAATGCGCTTACCTCAAACCCAACTCGGTTGTCATTTGCCTTGTAAAGTGTTGGAATATACCCAACATTATTTTTGGTTCTTTTTATGCCACCAGACAGACTATCAACATACGCTTTATTTGTCAGATCATTATGGTTAACTGGAACATATGTCCTAGTTATTTTTTTGTCTCTCATGTTTATATTGCCTGTCACTGGTCCACCAGATTTCTTGAAATATGGGTTAAGTGCACTTTTTAACTGAGCATAACTAATAGCATCAGTATCATTAGCTGGTGGCGAGGTTGTTGGTAGTCCAGTTATTTTCTTTTCTGACATATTTAAGTTACCTGTCATTGTGTCGCCGGCTTTGTTAAGTTTTTTATCGTCAACAGATTTTAGTTGTGCATAACTTACAGCTTGTGTTTGATAATTTAGTTTTCTGGCGGATATACAATTTCTAACCCAATAATTTTTTTACTCGACATGTTAATATTACCTGTAACCGTTCCACCGATTTTATCAAGTTTGTTATCATCCACGTATTTCAACTGTAAATAACTTACCGCTTGTGTTTGATATAAGTTTTCTGGTGGATATCCAGTCTCTAAATTTATAATTTTTTTCCCTGACATATCTAAGTTGCCGCTTAAAGTTCCGCCTGTCAGTGGCAACTTGTTATTGTCGACGGATTTTAGTTGTGCATAACTAACAGCTTGTGTATCAACAACATTTATTGGCGGATAATTTGTTTCTAAACCTAGTACTCGTTGATCGGACATAAACAGGTTTCCTGTCATTGTGCCGCCAGATTTTTTTTTTAGATAACCCGATAAATCAACCTTACCGTTTGTTATTGCTGTACTTACAGCTGATGACTCTCCTAATGTTGTTCCAAATTTTGTATAATAGCTCATTATTTATTTATTGTCTGACAATTTTTATATAACAACAATGGCAAAGTTAACGGCAACGTCGTCACCGATATTAAATTTTGATACAGAGCGGTTGGTGAAACATAAACATAACAATGAACTTCCAGATTGTCATTATCTTATTGTTGGACGAACTGGGTCGGGATAAACAAATTTGCTTATGAATTTACTGCTGGACGACAATTTTAACTACGATCGAGTTTATATTTATACAATTAATCCACAGCAAGATAAGTACGAGCTAATTAACGGATATAATAACAATCTTCGTGATGATCTTGATGCTGGTGAAGATTTTTTTATTATCAAACAACCAGAAGAACTTGTTCCAGTTAATCAACTTGATTCGTCCGAGCATAAGATAGTAGTTTTTGACGATATTCCGCTAAATAATGAAGAGATGAATAAAATAAGATCATATTTTTCACTGTCACGTAATAAGAAATGTAATTCTGTTTATTTAGGCCAAGGTTTTTATAATGTTGACAGATTTATTCGGCAAAATACTGGTTGTTTTATATTATTTCCGGGGCTGGACAATGTTGACGTTAGAAATATTGCAAACGAGCAATGTGGTGATGTGACAAAAGATAAATTTATTAAATTATATCATAAAGCGACAGCGGATAAATATAACTTTTTCTTATTTGATATACTTACACATGATCCAACTAAAATGTTTCGTTGTTGTATTGAAAATTATCTGCAGTAAGTTTTTGTTTTCGATAGTCTTAATTTTATAAAATTTATATATAATAAAATGGAAAGACAAGCAAAGTACAGAAAACATAGAAAATCTAAAAAACTTGTTCAATCTAAAGCTGAATTTAGGCAGATGATTCAACAAGCACGACGTGGACAAATAACTGCTGCAGAAGCAACAGTTACGATTCTCAAACCATTTACTGAGGCACTACTTGGAAAACAACCTGAAACTAAACCGCTGTCAGAAGAAGAACTTAAGCGACTACTGGAAA
Organism: Megalonaias nervosa; assembly: GCA_016617855.1. Classification (NCBI taxonomy): domain Eukaryota; kingdom Metazoa; phylum Mollusca; class Bivalvia; order Unionida; family Unionidae; genus Megalonaias; species Megalonaias nervosa. Next base: position 4,581 of record JAECUM010055103.1, read on the forward strand.
AAGGTTTAATCGGATTAGTCAAAGAACAACAAGAAGCAGCTGCCGCAAAAATTGTTGCTAGATCTGATGAGGAAAGAAGAAGATTGGCTGAGGCTCTTGTAGCAAATATTGATGTTCCTGTTGCTAGACGAAATGAACTAAATAGACTGATCAATAATCCAATTTTATTTGAACAAAGATTAGCAGAATTAACGTCACATGAAATTAGGACTGTTTTGGGAAAATTATCAGAAAAATTAAAGGATATTGATAAAGAACAAGAAAAAATTGGAGAGTTAGCAGTAAGAGTTTTAAATGTTGACGAAAAAAGACGATTTTATCGAGAAAAAGCACATGGTAAAATAACAAAATCCGAATGCAATACTTTTATAGAAGAAAATAAAATTAAAGATGTTAATAAATTAAAACCTTGGCCGAAAGAAAGGTATGATAAACTTATTAATGATTTAAATGCAATAATGACGGATGGTCATAAGTCTAATGCTGAATTAGAAACAACTAATGAAGAAGAACATATGTCGCAACTCTCTGATAATATTAGAGCTGGTACTATTGCTAGCATATTTCAAAGAACAGCTACTGAAAATCGATACACAGGGTTTGGTAAAAGTTGGGGTTTTTATAGGAAATTTGATATAAATGATAAAAATCGCATAAAAGATGCTAAAAAACAAAAAAAGTATACCAGTTGTATTACCAGCGGAATTTGAAAGTAAAGAGAATATTAAAAAAATGACAGCAGATAAAATAATAAAATCAGATTACGATACTTTTATGGAAGAAAATAATATTAAAGATGTTGATAATATTAATAAATTGTCACGAAATGAATATGATGATTTTATTAAAAAATTAGATGATATTTTTAAAAATGGAACGAAAGTTTATAATAAAATTGCCGAAGCTAAAGAAGAAGATCTTAAAATATTTTTTAAACAAGCTAGAAATGGTGTTATTGCTAATAATTTAATAGCTACGGCGAAGAAATTTAGGTCTGGAAAATCCGACTATGCAAAATTTTATGACGAATTTGAACTTAATGAGAATACTCGCATGAGTGAAAGATCTGGAACAGGTGTAAAAATATATACATCAACTGCCGAAATGATAGGCAGATTAATGCTGCTGATATCATCAAAGGAAGCTGGGAATGTTGGCGCTGAAATTGACAATGAAATTATTAATATACTTGATCATTTAAGATAGGAAAATTTATTAACATCTGACGAATACGAAACTTTACACGGAGACCTAATTTTATAAATGTCAATTTTATAAATGTCAGTTTTGTAAAAATATAATAAATAACAATGTCAACAACATTATTACTAGACTCTAGTACGGACGCGATAGCTAACGCGAAAGCTAACGCAATAGCTAACGCTAAAGATAGCGCAAATTTTTTAGTAAATTATATTCCGCCAATACAACTTGATACTGAAAAACAGTATGAAATTGAACTAATTTCTTGTACGGTATGGCATTCCATGGCTACGTGAAAACTGGTGTCAATGATGAATTTGATTTTACTTTAACTCCAGCTCCAGGACCTACGTGGAAATCAGTTACAATTCCGCAAGGAGCCTACAACGTAACTGATTTAAATAAGACGATACGCGAATTAATAACGAAAAATGGAGGAGTTTCAGACAATTTTGAACTGGTACCGAATTATAACACATTACGCGCTAGAATAACATTAAAAAATAATTTGATAATAGATTTTTCATCAGCAACAAGCATAGCGTCGCTGATAGGATTTACTCACAAGCAATACGGATCAACCACAGAACAAACTATAACGTATGATGGTGATTTGCCTGTAAATATAACTGACGTAAACACAATATTGATAAATTGTTCCATTGCAACTGGATCTTACTCAGCCCAGGGTAGTAAAGGACAAACGATATATAGTTTCTCACCAGATGTTCCACCGGGATCGCTCATGCAAATTAGTCCGCGGCAAGTTATTTATTATCCGTTAAATGTTGAAAATCAAATAACAGCAATAAATATGCAGTTAACAGATCAATCTGGACGACAGCTGGATTTGAATAACGAGGTTGTTACTTATTACCTGCACCTACGAGCACAATAAAATTATACAACCTCAGATATAATGAAACAAAAACAATTTTACCGAAGAAAAATAGTTGGTGGATTTTTGGGAAATATAGTTGCTAAAATTATTGAAAATATTCCAGGAATCGCGCATAAAGTTGCACCAATTGCACTTGACGCGTCAAAAGCTTTTGCAACTGGAGCTGCATCTGCTGCTGGAACTGCAGTGGGACAAAAAATAACTGATAAAATTACTCAGAAAAATACAAGTAATTTTTCTGGCGAGAAACCACCGACAATCAAACAAGTTATATCAGAAATCGCTCCAACAAAAGAAACTCAACGTGCTATGATAACAAGAACAAAAAAACTTTTATCACCAAAGGGCGAGCAGATTATACAAAAATTAATATCTAAAGTAACAGCGCCGCAATAGTAAAATTTTATATAATCTAATAAATAAAAAATGTCTGTTAAAAATTATCTCGATTTAGCAGAAACTTATGATGTCGACGACACTGTAACAGAATTTGAATATATTGAGTATCTCGATGAAAATTCTAATGAGCCAAATAAAGCTGGTGTCAGAACATTTAATACCCGAGACGAAGATGTATTTCTGCTGCCACACAAAGCAATATTAGAAGTTCGCGGCCAGATTATGACAATAGCTAATCCACCTGTCGCAATTGCGGCTAACGCAGAAGTAGCTCTTATAAATGATGGCTGGTGTTTATTTAAAAGTGCCAGATATCAGCTGGCCAATCAAATTGTCGAAGATATTTCAAGTCACCTGCAAGCTACAAGTACAATCTTAAATATTATTTCGTTTTCCGACGATTACTCCAGATCGACTGCAACTAATATGATGTTGTTTAAAGATACTGGACGTGGTGCAGCTGAATCGACCGAACTTTTCTCGAAAGGTGTTTCAGTACGCGGCGCTGATGCCGCTGCAGATGTTGTAATTGTAAGAACTTTTCTTAGTGTTAATGCAGCCGCGCTAGGTATAGACGCGTCAGCCGCAGGCGCTGATGCAAATGCTACAAGAGTCTCACTTATTGCTGCTTGTAATAATCTTGGTATAGCACCACCAGGTGCACCTGCAACCGGCACTGAAATGTTAGATTTAGTTAACAGGACAATTAGCGTAAGAAATGTACATTACAATGAAGGTTTTGCTAGGAGAAAAGGACTTGCAGCAGAATCACGTCAAATTACAATGATGCTGCCGTTAAGTACAGTATTTGGATTTTGTCGCGATTACAATAAAGTATTTCGTGGAGTTAAACATACACTTATTTTAGATCGAGCAGAACAAAACGACTGCCTGTTTAGGTCAGGCGGAGTTGATGTACAGTTTATCATAAACAAACTTGCGCTGTGGATGCCCCGAATAACGCCGACAGTTTCAATATCGCTCGAATTAGATGAAGTTCTTAAATAGCATACAAAGAAGATTTATTTTCAGCAACATAAAATATATCAAACGGCAGTTCCAAATACTACCGACTACACTTGGCGAGTCACAACAACGTCGACTGAACAAAAGCCACGGCAATTATTTGTTGTATTTCAACAGCAAGCGCGACATGGTAACCAACAACAAAATAATGCAATATTTGATAATGCCGATGTTAGACGAATATATGCTAGAATAAATTCAAAGCAATATCCAGAACGAGCGATAGAATGCAGCTTTGCAGATGACGCTAATAAAAATATTATTAGACCTTACATGTACCTACTCGACGCAATGCAACAATATCAGGACGTTGGAGACGGATCTCAGATATCAGTAGAGGAATTTCGTACACTTTATCCGATATTTTATTTTGATGTTAGCAAACAAAATGAAAGAGATGTAATTTCAACTGCTGATATTGAAATTACTTGGACATTAGGAGCAATTCCAGTAGCGCAGTTGTACGTGTACGCGTTAGTGATCAGCGATAGATCTGTTACAATCGACTTTATCGAAGGTAAAATGTCGGTACAAGTTTAAAACAAACTCAAGGTTCTGTTTAATCTGTAAATTTAATATAATTAAGGATGACAAAATATATTGTAAAAAAAATATATTTGACTGATGGTCAAGTTAAAAAATTATCAGCTGCTGTTGCAAAGCAGAGGCAGGTATCATTAAAAGTCGACCCTAACACCTTAGGTGTTTTGGGTACTTTGACAAAATTAATGTTAACCAAAAAACAAGTAAATAAGTATAACCGCGGCAAACCTTTTGTTTTAAATTTAAGTGCCACACAAATAACAGCGATGGCAAAACAAGGTGGATTCTTTGGTCCGGCACTATCGGTAATTGCTGAAACTTTATTACCAAAAATTTTGCCAGTACTTGGTACATTAGGATTAGCAGCAGCATCTGGCGCAGTATCTGGCGCAACGAAAAAGGCAGTCTCAGGCGACGGTGGAATCGTCCGGTCATGGTATTGTTGGCAGTGGTATAAAAAAAATTCAGTTAAAAATTACTTGTAATTTTGCCAATTTTGCAAGTTTAACTTTTCAGTTTAATTTTATGTGGACGATAAATATAATGCCACGACGAAAAACAGCAAAAAGAAAGACAACGAAAAAAAAGACACCGCGACGTCGAAAAGCAACCAAAGGCGGATTTGTAGGACCGTTGCTGGCGGGAGTAGCGGGAAGTCTACTGCCAAATCTACTGGGAATAGGACGAGGACAAACATTACCGGGCACAAGGAGATAAAATCTCCTGCGACGTTGAAATCTCTAGAGATAAAATCTCTCCCGTTAAGTAACTTTGATATACTTGATAAGCTAAAACAAGTAAAAAATTTCCGCGGAGTTTATTCCAAAGACGAACTTAGCGCTGTACCAGCTGGGGGATCGTGTGTGATAAATACACAAGATTTCAACGACGGATCTGGCACGCACTGGGTAGCTGTTTATAATAACAATTATTTTGACTCATTTGGACTTCCACCAAGTGACGCAATAAAAAAATATATATAAAAAAATTGTAAAATAATAAATTACTCGTCCAATTAACTTCAACCTGTTGGAACATCAGCTTGTGGGTATTACTGTATAATGTTCATTAAACAGATGTCCGAGAGTTTGAAGAACTCTGCCTCAGATTTTTTAAAATTTATTTTACAGTTTGACAAGCATTCTTCTCACGCCAATGATGAGATAGCAATTAATTTTTGTAAAGCTTGCAATTAATTTTATCTAAACTTGTGTATATAATGTCAACATATTGTCTCAAATGTAAAACTAAAACAGTTTTTGCTCCAAAATAATATCAAAAAATATGTTACAGGAAATGAAGGTAAAAGCGTTGTCGTCGAGCGATTTAATCGCAAGCTAAACGAAAAAATTTATAAGTATTTGACAGCTAAAAATACAAATAAATCTATTGATAATTTATAGAACATTGTTGACGAATACAATAACACGAAACATCGAACCACTAAAATGTCGCCAGATGACGCAATTAAAAATCCGATATTAGCAAACGAAAACATGTACCGCAGACATAAATTTAAAGTTGGTGATAAAGTTAGAATTTCTCTGACGAAAAAAAAAACATGTGAAAAAGGATATACTCAGAACTGGAGCGAAGAAGTATTTGTTGTTGATAAAGTACTTTTAACAATACCTG
>JAECUM010055106.1:0-38950 GCA_016617855.1 Megalonaias nervosa
TGCCGTCTTTTCCTTGCTACGCAGTGTGTGGTCAAATGCATCATCTCGAAGAAGTTCACAAATCTGAAGACCAACAAAGACACCTTCCTTTATCTTAGCTTCACTTAACCATGGACATTTTCCAAGTAGGTACTTGAAAGCTACTTGTGTTTTGTCCATGGCCTTGACTAAGTTCTTCATCAGACCCAGCTTGATGTGCAAGGGTGGTAACAAAATCTTCCTTGATTCAACAAGTGGTGGATGCTGAACACTTTTCCTTCCAGGCTCCAATGACTGTCGGAGTGGCCAATCTCTCTTGATGTAGTGGGAATCTCTTGCACGACTATCCCATTCGTAGAGAAAACAGCAGTACTTTGTGTATCCAGTCTGCAGATCAAGCAAAAGAGCAAGAACCTTCAAATCGCCACAAAGCTGCCACTGATACTGGTCAGAGTTTATGCACCTCAAAAAGTTGTTTTATGTTTTCATTGGTTTTCTTCATACGGCTTGCATGACCACCTGGAATTGATGGCAAAACTTTGCCATTATGCAGCAAAACAGATTTAAGACTCGTCTTCGATGAATCAATGAACAGTCTCCACTCACCTGGATCATGAACGATGTTGCTGGCTGCCATCACACCATCGATGTTGTTACAGGCGACAAGATCCCTTCCATGAAGAAGAATGGGACAAGTCCTTTTAACGGTCACGGAATATAGAATCCCTAGCATCACCTGCCAGGAGATTCCATTGCTGTAGTCTGAAGCCCAACAGCTCTGCCTTACTCTTGAATAGTTCAGAATCCCTGACAAGATCATTCAGTTCAGTTTGTGTTATGAAGTGTGGTTCAGAGGAGAATGAAAGGAGAAAATATGGGTCACGTGACATTGATGGTTCAGGAGAGGAATTTTCATCCTTTTCCTCTTCCTCGTCTGACGCAAGTGAGAATGATTCTGGTGCATCAGAAACTGGCAGTCCTTCCCGTGGGGTACTGGGGTATAGCTGATGGAATGTTTCGATAATGCACAGTCAACTTTTTCTTCTTGACACACCTTTCCCAACTGGAGGCACCATGCAGAAGTAACAATGCAGAAGTCCAAATCATTGACACGGTAAAAGGCATAGATTTCCTTTTCCTGTTCAACCACTGGCGAAGATTTGTTACACAAGTGTTGCAGCATATGTGTGGGGCTCACCTCTTGTCCTGATCTAGAAATTTGGCAGCCAAAATAAAGGTGATAGGCTTTCTTAACCATAGTGGTTATACTGCCCTTTTGTGCTGCAAAAGCCATTTCACCACAAACATAACAGATGTTATCTGCGTTATTCACACAAGTACGAGGCATCTTTGCTCACTTTGGTTACCAGAAATGTGTCAGTTGCAAAATAAAACACTGTCAAATAAGAGAGCACGACACTGTATGATTTCTAGAGCTAATAGAGGGCTATTTGTTCACCAGAGTGATGCAAGCCTAGTTATGATTGCATCATCCATGACTTCTAGGAATAACATGATGTAATTCATATCATATATGACGCAATACCAGCTTCAGATTGTATCATTCATTTGTTATGTATATTTAATTTAATTATTTGTTTGTTAGTTTTAAATTTTTAATTCCATTACATGATTTCTAATGTAACATTGAGTTCAGTTTTGTTTGATATGACTGTTATTTTTTTAATTTCATTGATAAACAACTAATAATAGAAACACTGGATCTAGCTGCTGACTTCTTTTCAGAATCAGTGACAGATTTGGGAAACAGCTTTTTTATTTTTTATATTTGTTTTCCTTTCTCAGAGAAAGAATCATTAAATTAAGTCAAGGTCATACCTGGACTTCGTGACAAGTAGCCATATATCAATTGTTACAAACTTCTATTTTTTCTAGAAGAATGCACTTTTAACCCTCATCCGGGAATCTGTTTTGCGTCTTAGGTAGTCGCATAAACTGTTGTTTTTGATAGAGGTTTGTTAGTTGGGCTATAAACAATTGACACGTTAAGTTGTTATCATGTTATGACCAGTTTGGGTTGACTTTTTATTTTCTTCAAATTATTGTATTTAAGTGATTCTTTTCCCTGGAAATACATAAGTGCTGCTACAAAATTCTTGGATAAAGACATTTATTGGAAGTTATATTGAATTCAAAACTGGAATAATATTTTCTGTGATTCAACAAAGGACTGTTGACACAACAGCACTTCGCTGACCACAACAGACGTCATCGCCTTCCATTTTGAATTTCATCGGGATTAGAACTCAGTTTCATTCAGGACTTTTTATTACTAGGACTTCTATTTTTTAATTCTTGGATTATTTTTGGATTTAATTCGCAAAACCGGAAGTTCTTTTATCTCATTTTTCACTTTGCATTCTACAGAAATAAATTATTTGTTAAAATTTTACAAAGCTTGTTGTCTTCACTCTTTTCTGTTACTTATTTTAAGTGCATAGACTCGTAACACATTGTTTTGCCTAAAAAGCAAGTACTGCCCAAACCCAGTCATAGATTTATTCATAGACCCAGCCAAAAGTATATTTTAGTCATTTTTGGTTTAAATTGAGATCCCTTCCCTTTATAACTCACTTATCCTCCGCCATTCCCAAGTCAATGGTCATATATACTGACTCAGTATCATATCTTTAAAACTAGAGCCAATAAACAATTTTAAGCATCATTTTCGTTCTCAGTGACCCAGAATAAGTACAGTTTGACTACATTTATTTCGGAAGCATTTTGGCTGTAGACCAGTGATTGATTGTAAGGATCATTCTGTAAATAACATATTAAATACAAAGTTTCTTTATAGTTGTGGGTTTGTACTGTAAGATGAGGTGAATTTAGTAAACACAATACATAGTTTCATGATATAAGTAAATGTGTTGATAAAATACGAGTTCAGATACTAAAGTAAAGTACTTGACATTGTTCACAATGTTAGAGTGATTTCGAAATGATTATTCAATCCTCATTCTACTTCGGAAATTGCGCCTTATTTGTGTTTTTTTAAACCAAGAGATGATTTACTGAAAATAAGTTATTCCAAGCATAAACATCAGTCTTAGAGAAGTCAAATAGTTGTGTTCAATGCAGCTGTGGAAATTTTATTTATTTATTTCAATTATTTAGAATACTCGTTACTTTTGGACTTGTGATAGAACTTATAAGACTGTTTAGGATTTCATTCACAATACCGTAAGTGTTGTTTTTTTTTAAATTTTCACTTTCTATTTTAGGGAAATAAATTATTTGCTGCATTTTACAAAACTTGTTGGTTTTCGCGACCCTTTCTATTACCTAGTTTAAGACCATCGAGTCGTAAACATACCTTCATATTCTGTTACAGATCAACATACAAATGAAGAGAATGGTTGAAATACTTACAAATTCTGTTACAAATGCACATAAGTATGAAAAGAATGGTTGAAATACTTACAAATTCTGTTACAAATGCACATAAGTATGAAGAGAATGGCGGCAGCGCCTACTACACTGGCTGTCACCACGCCTGCAATTTCACCAGGATACAGCGACCGGTTCCTGTTTAAATATACAAACTTTCTCCTTCAAGCGTTTTCTCATTAGCATTATTGTCACGGTTCATGTAGATACAATATACTTTCTAAGTATTTTTGTAAAGAAAAATTTTGACGTTATAGTTTATATGAATATATATAAAAACCTTCTTAACATCTATTTACAACACTTATATAAACAAACATATATGTAGGACTGACGAAAACATTAAACGCCCACTACAGTTCTTAGCTAAATTAAACAAAATGAAATAAACTGGACAGAAATGCACTAAACATAGGTCCTCTGCAGTATGCTATGAAAGCGCTTCAATGCATTGATACAATGTATGAAGCAAAACATTCGAATCAAAACAACCAATACTGGTTTCCTGAGGTCAAGAAAGGAAAATGATTTCTATTTTCGATAAGGGTGGTGACAATGTACCATTACTACGGTTACTATAATTGCGACACAACAAATCATGATTTGGCGGCATTCATTCACCCCCACCCACCCCTCTCTCTCTGTGTTGGAAAAAAATTATATTTAAAGTATACGATATATAACTTTGATATCTTTTCATGTCAATATATTTATCAAGCAAACCAAACAGGGCAGCTATTTTACTGAAAGGATTAACATGTACCAATAATAATAATAATAATAATAATAATAATAATAATAATAATAATAATTTTGGTTTTTATGCAAGCAAAAATGATGAATTCGTTGATGACTTTATGGCTGCAATAATCTGACGTAGTCCTAATACTGTAACATATAAAATCTTGCTTTAACAATGTCGCCACAAAAAGCTGTGTAACTCTTTTCTAAACTGGTACAACAACAAATTAATTTTATTGATAGAGTGTACAATAAGTACATTGAACTTGGGTGAATGGCCGGTCAGAGTGTTTATCAACTATTACGACTCTCTGGTCATAAACTAAGTAACAGACAAAAGCCAAAACCAACAAAACATACAACGTATAATTTATTTCCCTAGAATACAAACTGAAAATTTAAAAAGAACTAACAGTATTGTGAATTATATCCCAAACTGTTCTATCACAAGTAAGTCCAAGTGTATAATATTGCAATTGAAATCCAGTGCTATTCCAAATGCATTCCAATATTGAATGTGTGCCTGTAGTCTCGAATTTGCTAATGTGCCAGTAGCCTGGAATGTGTCGATTTGCTAACAGACTTTTGAAGTATTACAATAATATAATCAAAACTGTCACTGACTGAAGTCACCATAATTCCAAATGAACCAAGAATAGTATTGTGCACTTTGAGATTCCAGTGAATAATAATTTGAATAAATAAATCGACCCAAATTAAAAACAGAACATAACAATCAGACTAAGGCTGTTAAGGCAGGAAAGAATATTTCTTAAGTAAACAAGTGTATATGATCCTCCACTTGACCTATTTTGCAATTACCATTTTTGGAAATACTTCGTCAACTTAACGGAATATTTCTTTTCTGGAACTTTCTAAGGTCAGAATATCAAGACTGTACCTTTAATTCAAACTGAAGTAAACATGTTTACAATTAATAATGATCATAATATTTAATCTGTAATCATAAAGAAATATTAGCTGTGTATTACGTTGTTTACAAAAAAATGTCACTGGGCAGGTAGATCATTATTAACTTGATTTTGGACTAAGGTCAATTACACTATATATATATATATATATATATATATATATATATATATATATATATATATATATATATATATATATATATATATATATATATATATATATATATATATATTCGTTGACAAAATAGCTTACAAAATAACTTTATAACAATATTGCTGAATGGAAATTTGCCGTGAGTTGTATTATTTTCGGCAAAAACACAGCTGGTTGGAATTATAGCTGATACCTTTGTCACCCAAACTGAAAAACTCATTATGGCTTTGTTTAGAGTAGATGCTTTGGACTTTTATTATCAGTAACATACGTAGCAGTTTTAATGAGAATTATAAATGTCGCTGTCCCAGAAGACTCTAATTTCATCACATTATACAAAAGTATTTAGAAAATATGGTATAACGTATGTTACGTGTAGGCTCGTACAAAAGTAACAAAAGAAAAGAGTGAAGCCAACAAGCTTTGTATATTTTAACAAAATAATTTATTTCCCTAGAAAACAATGTAAAAATTGGAAATAGGACTTACGGTTTGTGAATATAATCCAAAATTTAATCCTAAAGTTGAAAAATATAAGTCCTATCACTAAACAGTTCTAATTGAATCCAGGTTCGAATCTCGATGAAATTCCAATATGGAGGCGATGACGTCAGATTAGGTCGTTGTATTGGTAGCAACAAATCCTCAATTGAATCAGAGTTTATAATGTTTCCGTATAGAATTCCAGAATAAATTTCCACTGAATTTCTTTGTCCCAGAACTTTATATAAAAATGTACACTTGTTTAGTCTTCTAGAGAATAAATTATTAAATTAAAAAAAAATAGATGAACTTCAAAACAATTTGGCAACAACAATAGAAACACCTTGTTCCCTCAAGGTGTAAGAATGCGACGGAATAATTTTAATACCAGTTGACTGTTTTAAACCTCGATTTTAGATCACATGCTGGCTCACGTGATGGACTTACGTGACACTAATTTGAACATCGCAATAGAAGCGCACAACCGGTAGGCACGTCCGCCATGGAAGAACTTAGCGAATCTTATTATAAAATTCAATGAAAAAAAGTTGTTTACAAATTAGAACTATCACGCAATCACAAAATGACCTTGGTAATAACCAATCGTTTGATCTTGATGTTTACGAAATCTATGAACCAGAGTGAGCTAAAAATAGTGCTGAAGAAATATTATAATATAATCGGGTCAAGCCAATTTTCGGAAAAGAGATTCAAATCCAATGAAAATTATCATTACAATAAAATGCAATGAAACAAAATTAAAATAAAAAAGAATTTAAAACTAACACACAAGCAACTTAATTACATATTCGTAACCCCGTACGTTTATATAAGTGTGTAAATACATGTATATGCAGACCTCTGTATAACGTACATCCATCAAAGAATACAAATATACAGAGAACATTTCTTGGTAGTACGCTCATTTCATACCAGTACACCAATAAATGGGGAAAAGACCCCTGCGTTAGATCCAGTACAGTGCATCGAAAGTTCTGAATTTGTAATTGCATAACTTCCCTCACCTAATTTTCGAACAACCAAGGTGACTGCATAAACCAAAATCGTTGTCAAAACGTAATTATGTTTTCATTATAATAAAATCTTTCCCGCAAGAATGATTGAGTGAGAAAAATATGAAAACACGACTTACGTTCTACAGCATGCCGGACATCTGTCCACCTCACAGCAGCTATGGTTGATACTGCAGTAGAGGAACCTATTATCGCAATACCAATAATACGAACCAGTGCATCTGGTGTACACACCGGGCATATTTTGAGTCAAACTGGTATCGGCAACGTAGCATGCCGGAAGTGCAGGATTCGTAATTCCCCAGCCTCCATCGCCAAACAAAGCCACTATTACAAATAAAATTACCGTCAAGCGTACGTAGTTTTTCATTTAATATCTTCTTTGTACAAATGTCCAGTGAGATAAATACGGGATCTTCCAAGTTTTGCAATAAAATCGCAGTGTTTTTACTTTTCGAAAGTATTCTCCAATTTCCGAAGCGCAGGCGTAAGTGATCGCTTTTATTGACTATTCCTTTTGTGACTATGCTTATTTAATATACATAATTAGATTGACCAATAAATTTAGGTCATCAATAAATGCTAAACAAATAGTAATTTGCTTCAAGTCGGAGTGGAAGTTTGTTAATCAGTCGTAGACCATGGTCATCAATGATACACTGTGAATTGTGGGAATGTAACATGATATATCCACCTTGTTCGTTTAATTCCTATGTTTTCACATCAAATGGTATATGCTACTATTATCTGGCTCTTTGGATCAGTGTGAAACGTTCAAGTGTTCCTTACCAATTCTCTTTCCTGTAGTCAGCATTAGATCCCAAATATATTTGCAGAATCATAGGTCTCATGGAACTCAGTTCGTATGCATTGTATCCATTCTACATGTTAACCATATCCAATTACAAATTCATTTTGTATCTGAATTCCCTGTACAGCAACTTACACAATCACACAATTCATTGATTATTCCAACAGTATTCATGCTAAAGACAGATATCTTAGACAGGCACCTCTCAATACCGGTTCGGGCCATGAACTAGTTTATTCACAAATGTCAAACAAAAGATAAATCTACGAGGACTCTACAAGGTACATCTGTTCCTACACATACACCATTGTTGAATGTTTCAGGGGACAGGTATTTATTTGCAGCCTTGAGTGACAGCTATAAGATATTTTCTGCGCCTAAACTGTATATACAAATGGACTGTACATAAAAATGAATCCTGACCGTACATACAATTTAACCCTGACTGTATATATAAATGATCCCTGACTGTACATACAATTTAACCCTGACTGTATATATAAATGATCCCTGACTGTACATACAATTAAACCCTGACCGTACATACAATTGAACTCTGACCGTATATACAATTAAACCCTGACTGTACATATCAATGAACCCTGACTGTACATACATTTGAAACATGACTGCACGTTAAACTGAAAATATGTGAAAAGTTAAGGACAAATCTACTACTTTTCAGACTTATTTAAGTTGAATTATTTCTCCATGTATATTTGTCGTAAACCAAACATAAATCAGGTTATGTTTATAACACATAGCTAAAACTATCTCCCATGCTCAGGTGTTATTGATATCTTCATTTTTAATTATATCTATTTTGGGGTCAATTCGTTGTTAAATCAACCTCCAACGATAATCTATTCATTCTGGAATTGTCTAAAATCATTAGCAATTTATTTATAAAATTTTGGTATATCTCTATTAGGTCCATACGTGTTTATCAGTGGGCTTTGTTTTCGTATGCTTTTACTATTATATATATATATATATATATATATATATATATATATATATATATATAGCAGTATATATATATACTATATATATATATATATATATATATATATTAATAATAATAATAATAATAATAATAATTTTATTTCATATGACCTCGTATTTAGTAACAAGAATATTAAATTAGAAGAGAATTTATTTTTTTTTAAAACAAAAAAGATCTTTTAGACACCCCAAATCTATCTATAATGCAGTTTTCAGTCGCATTCAAAAATGGTGTATCTTGTAGAAAAAAATAATGATTTATTGAGTACCGTGTTGTAAATAATGTGAAATATATCGTCATTTCCTTTGGTTCCACATAAGCAGCACATCTTATGAAAACCAATACTTCATTGATGACCCTCAAGAATATATTGGAGGAACACATCTTCAAAATTGTTCTCTCCAAGTACCTCAGAAACACAAGATAAATAAGGAGAAATCAGAGAAGAATGAGAACAAGAATGATAAAATATATTTCATCATATTTAATAATAATAATAATAATAATAATAATAATAATAATAACCTTTATTTAACGAGGATAGCTCATTTTGTCATGAAAGACCCATCTGTACGGTAATCCTTAATGTATTAATAGGTTATGTTATTCAAAGTCACTTAACACACTCATGTATGGATTAATATATGTGACTACAGTCGTCAACAGCCACATATATGAACATATTTTATAGACTTTAGGTTCAGAGTTAGATCATATCCCTATTCTGGGCATACCGTTAAAGTATGTTTTTTTGTGGGTGGGGCGGAGAGGAGGATGCAATAGCAAACAGCAATATGGAGGTAAAACAATTTTTTAATTAAAGTCAATATACAACAAATGACATAGTTACTTCTATCAAATATATATCGTTCAAGTTGCATAGTTAACAAGGAAGATAGACCAAAAAGGGAAACAAAGGGACAGAAGCTGAACGTAAAGGAATTTTCAAATCTCTCTCTCTCTCTCTCTCTCTCTCTCTCTCATGTGCTAGCTGAATTCAACAGTCTTGTTAGGCGTGTTACGTGTAGGCTCGTACAAAAGTAACAAAGAAAAGAGAATAAGCCAACAAGCTTTGTAAATTTTAACAGAATAATTTATTTTCCAAGAAAACAAGGTAAAAATGTGAAAAAAAGACTTGCGGTTTGTGAATCTGATCCAAAAATTAATCCTAGAATTTAAAACTATAAGTCCTATCACAAAAAAGTTCTAACTGAATCAAAGTTCCAGGATGGAAGTCGATGACGTCCTTTATATACTGTTTTGTGTTGATGAGTCAACAGTTCCTTGTTGAATTTTATGAATCAAGAATATAATTCCGGCTTTAGAATTCCGAATAATTTCCACCAAATGTCTTTTTCCAAGAATTATGATGAACACTGGTATTTTCCAGGGAATATAAATTATTAAATCCAAAAAATAGAAGAATCAAACTGGCATCAACAATAAAAACACCTTGAGCTCTAAAGGTGTAAACCACGACTGAATTAAAATCACTGAGATATGAGTATTAAACCCAACTAAAAACGCAATTTCAGACCCGCGTGATGGGTCACGTGGTCACCCAGCCCGAACAGCGCAGTAAAATAATATGTCAATTAGCACGTAGGCTAGTATAGCCTTAGTTAAAAATCAATGATTCCCACACTGGAAGTGAATTTAAAAAAGGTTGTTTACAACAGAGCTGACACAAGCCAAAAATGACCTTGACTACGACCAATGATTTTCACTCTGTGTTTACGAATTCTGAACCAAGGTCAGGAACTAGGTCGGCTAAAAATACAATGTAGCAACACTGTTATTTACTAGAACTGAATTTTTCTAGAAAAATGTCAAGTCCAGTGAATAAAGTTATTACAATAACATGTAATGAAATAAAAATCAAATAAAAAGAAATTTAAAACTAACACACAAGTAATTTAATTACATATACGTAACAGACGCTTTCCAAAGCGTATTGTGGAGACGGAAATTCGAGCTCTTCTGCCGGCTTTTCAACATAAAATATAACTTGCAAACCTCGCTCCACATGAATGAATTCACACACCTTCAATAGTTGAGTCGAGACGAGGGTGCTGGACCTTGGGCCATCTTTCTTTTACCTGTGGAACGAAATAATGCATGCATGTTTAATCCTGGTACAAAAGTATAAATCAAGTATCTAGATTCTGTAGAAACATGCCATCAAAAACCCAATATACCAACAGATTAAAACTAGCTGTACAACTGTCGGATTCCTTGACTCATTGTTGATAAATAAATGAACAATTAAGATGAAATATCTTCATTCAGAACAACATTACCCGACGTTAAGAAAGGACGGTTTGAAGACGTTATTACGCGTTGACTAAACATGGCTGCCTCAATATCCAAACATCATTATTAGGCATCCTGATGGTTGGCTACACGCAATACTTTGTCCTTATGGAAACGTTTCTCCGTTACATTTTAACCTCAGTCTGATGTATAACACATTGAGAACATTTTAACCTCAGTCTGATGTATAACACATTGAGAAGAGTAGTTCCAAAACCTCTTTTGTTCCACTCGTCAAACTATAATGCCGTTAACTACGTATTTAGAAAATAAATAAATAAAAACAATACACAATACGTAATCAGATAATTGATGAATAATAACAATAAACAATACTTCCTTGTCAGCAGAACATAAATTTGCGTATCTTGATTTACAGGTATTCCGCAAGCCACAATATATACACACTTGATTGACAGGTATTCCGCAAGCAACAATATATACACACTTGATTTACAGGTATTCCGCAAGCCACAATATATACACACTTGATTTACAGGTGTTCCGCAAGCCGCAATATATATACACTCGGTTTACAGGTATTCCGCAAACCACAATATATACACACTTGATTTACAAGTATTCCGCGAGCCACAATATATACACACTTGATTTGCTTTACAGACCTTGGTATAACAGTGGAATGAATAAGTGAACAGTTGGCATATTTCTTGTGTTTTGCAGGTAACAAATACGTATTTGAGCTTCTTTTCAGAAAAAAAAAATAATTTCATCTGTCTAATCAATATCAACACTTATCTTTGCTCAATTTAAGATTGATTAAAATATATTATCAACCGTGTCATAATACGCATTACATGAATCAATGGTCAAAGGTCAACGTGACCATCAGTAGAGTGATATTGGTGGTTGTACAGGAATCAAAGGTGTACGTGACCATCAATAGAATAATAATAACGGTTTACATGAATCAAAGGTCAGTGTGACCATCAGTAGAGTAATAATGGCGGTTGTACATGAATCACAGGCCACGTGACCATCAGTAGAGTGATAATGGCAGTTGTACATGAATCAAAGGTTAACGTGACTATCAGCAGGGTGATAATGGCTGTTGCATATAAATCAAAGGTCATGTGACCATCAGTAGAGTAATAATGGTGGTTTATTAAATCAAAGGTCAATGAGACCATCAGTAGAGTAATCATGGCGGTTGTACATGAATCAAAAGTCACATGACCATCGGTACAGTAATAATGGCGGTTTACATGAATCAAAGGTCAACATAACCATCGGTACAGTAATAATGGCGGTTGTACATGAAGCAAAGGTCAATATAATCATCTAAACTTGTATGCAATGCTGCATAAAAAGTAGATTTAAATGTCAGAAATTGATTAAAAACATATATCATACAAAATCAGTGCATGGTAGGTATAATGAAAGCAAAATGTTAAATTCCAAAACATTCACAGAATGTGTTAAGTGGGACACAGAAACATGAGGTATCATCAGCATTATGAATCGAATGGAGATCGGTGGGACTCAGGGTCATGAGGTAACATTATCATTATGCATTGCATCAGAGATTGCTGGGACACATGATAATTAGGCATCATCACTATTAAGCATTGTATTAAAGATTGCTGGGACACAGGGTAATTAGGTATCATCGCCATTCAGCATTGTATCAGAGATTGCTGGGATACAGGGTAATTAAGTATCATCGCCATTAAGCATTGTATTAGAGATTGCTGGGACACAGGGTAATTAGGCATCATCGCCATTAAGCATTGTATCAGAGATTGCTGGGACACAGGGTAATTAGGTATCATCGCCATTAAGAATGGTATTAGAGATTGCTTGGACACAAGATAATCAGGTATCATCACAATCAAGAGATCAAAAGATGGAAGTGATAAAACATAAGGCAAAATGTTTCAAAACACGTCTAGGAGATATAAAATTGGTGACCATAATTACTCTGCAAATGGCTAACTATCTCAAATTTATATATTTAATTGCATAGATATTAGCCAATTGTGAAAACATCCCATCCCAAAATAACATCTACCACCTCTCCATTATCATGGCAAGAGTTATCTGATAGTGTGTTTATTTTCCCACTGAGTAGCAAAATGGTAATTTATTTTGCTTGTAATCCGCAAATAGAACAAGAATCTTTCATTTCTAGTAGCGTAATTGTATATTCATAGAACCATTGTAAGGTTGTTGTTACCTATAGGACGCAGGGTTCTAATTCATCCTCCATGGTAAACATACGGGTACATATCCCATTATTAATTCAGTAGATTTCTAAACACTCATCATCGTACTTTTATAATCCTGAGCATTGACCCATTCTTGATGCAAGCTTTTGTGTGTAGAAAACCTTATGAGCATTTTTTTTATCTACTCGTGTTTTAAATATGTGCTTCCAATTTAGCAGATAACGAATCGATGCTACTTTAATTTTTGAGTGGTCCTAAATCGACTTAAATTGCGTTAATAGAGTATTATGTCTATTTTTTTCTGTAACAAACAGAGCAAGGTCTCACATAACTCTTCTTACAAACTTTAACTTTTCATTTATCAACCAATCACAAAACTTTAGTTGCTAAACAATTTGCCTTTTCCTGTGACGCCAGCAATTTATTGTAGTCATTAATAGTAATGGTTATAGAATGTGACTTTATGTCCTGTGACTGTTTGTCCTATATGTACTCCATTACTATGATAGTTCAAGTTGTGATGTTTTGACCGTGACTATCTGTCCTGTGTGTTAGTGCCTTTTGTCCTTTGATTTTATGTCCTGTGTGTTTTCATGCCTTTTGTCCTGTGACTTTATGTCCTGTGTGTATTAGTGACTTATGTCCTATGTGTATTAGTGGCTTTTGTCCTGTGGCTTTTTGTCCCTTGACTATTTGTCCTGTGTATATTAGTGACTTTTTGTCCTTTGATTTTATGTCCTGTGTGTATTAGTGCCTTTTTTTCCTGTGTGTATTAGTGACTTTTTGTCCTGTGACTTTATGTCCTATATGTATTAGTGACTCTTTATCCTGTGAATTTATGTCCTGTGTGTTTTAGTGGCTTTTTGTCCTCTGACTTTATGTCCTGTGTGATTTAGTGACTTTTTGTCCAGTGATTTTATGTTTGATTATTATTTGTAATCCTCCGTCGTTGTCACTTTTATATTAAGTGATGCCGCATGTTGTATCGGTCCTTGGTTCACACCACGTCGCTGAGATTTAATCCGGGATGAAATGGGCACGTACATTCGTCCAATCTCCGCGATATTGATGGCATGTTTTCCTCTTAAATAAACAACATATATATTATCTTTAGTTAGACAAAGAAATTACCATACAAATAATTCTAACCTTTTGAAATTAGTAATTTATCTGTACAAACCCTAAGTGGGCATCAAAGACTTTGATGACATTTTGGGTGACTTTTTGTGTTTGATCTTTTGATTTCGTGTGTGTGTATGTGTCTGTGTGTGTTTATATTTTTCAATGGAAATGCATCATGAACCGAAGTGCTTTTGACTTCCTTGGAAACCATACCTACCACTTTGTCCAAAATCTACGTATATAATAACACATAAAATGTTGAAATCCCTACTTATATCGAGTATACAATACGGTGAATGCATACACATCGAATGAACGCTATCAACGCTTTGTGTTATTCTTTCGAGAATTTACACTCACGGTTGACTGCGACACCTTGTGTTCACAGGTAACACCATGCAGCTCTAAAATTGTACACGAAGGCAAATTTCCAAATTCAGCTAGAAATTATCATTTAGGAAAATGAGAGTCAAAATTGAGTGATCCAGTGAAATTGCAAAAGAAACCAACCACATAAACAGAAGCAAAACTGATGTAATCTGGTGAGTGGTGTGTAACTTTAGTTTTACTGCCACCCGTGAGTTAATTCGAATGCTTTCATCTTTGGACACAAATTGAGAAACTACCCAGTGTTATATAGAATATACCCGTGAAATTGCTATCTGTCCTTATATTTATTTTCTATCCCCAGGAGGTTATACGGATATCTGTATTACATAAAAATTTATAATACAGTTTTTTATTTAAGTCATTTCGGTGTATGACATTTACATTTTATCTTTTTAATTCTGTGGCTGGCCAGTAATAAAACGAATATATGTATGTACTTTCCCCAAAAGTTGATTGCCAAGTTCATATCGAAACCTAATTCGGTCAGGTACGCCACGCCTATTAGAATGAAGTTTATATCAATATAAAGTGACCATTTGTATTGTGGATATGTCACGACTGTCATAGCCGCTGATTGGGTAATAAATGAAAAAGTAATGCTGATGACCAATGCATTCTGCAAGGGAAACTTGATTTAGATATTCGGGAATCTTTTTAGTAATTCAGTTTTCTTATATGCATTAGGGTACTATGTGAGAGAATTAAATCACCCTGTTAGGATTCAACAGTAATATGACAGTGATGTAAGAGAGAAAGGAAATAGTAATGTATTTATAATTTGTTTGTTGGATTAGTAGAGTGGAAAAACATTTATTCTAAAACAGACGGTAAATTGAGGGTTATGGGGAATTATTCAAGGACTTGAACATTTAAATAATTCTGTCGGATTATGCGAAATTTTCAAGGATTTTAGTGATATTCTACTATCTTAGAATTTACCTTTAAGTAAAAGGTTTTGGATTTAAAACTGTTATTTTGCAGTGGTGCTAGAACGTTAGAACATAAACACATTAAAACCTTTATTCAGAGTAACTTTGGATAGCTTTCGGATTAACGTGAAATTGATAATACAATTTAGGACAATATTCTAGGAATTCATGCACTGTAAGTTATTTTTAATTCTTTCACTTTGTTTGATTTTATAGGCTAGGTAAATAAATTTAAATTTTGGAAAATTTAATGCTTATTGGGTTTTACCTTACTTGTTACTTTGTTTAAGCCCCTAAACATAACAAGATTAATGGCAACTCATCTCGGAATTTAAACAACATTTGAATAGTTTCAGGATTTGAATGTATTTAATTAATTTCGAAATTTCAAAATCTCAGAGATTTTTATATTTCATGAAATTGGTTTGGGGGAGGGGTGAAATTTGAATTTAATTGCTTGAAATTGCAGTAGTCTCTTGTTGATTAATTTCATAGTCGGGAAAGTAATAGTGAAACCAATAAGCTTTCACCATGATATACAAAGAAGAGAATTTTGTCGATCCTACCCAGGAGAGATTAGAATCCTTAAAAAGTACGAGTTACTTGAACATGAAAAACATTATGATCTTGCTAAGGCGAAGCCTTCTTGCACAAATAGGAAATAAAGAATCTCTTGATAGATTTTTTGGTAAACCAGAACGTTTTCGATAAAAGTATTTATGGTTTGATGAAGAGGACTCCATCTGGTTCAGGCAGGAAATCGAGGAAAAAGAGTTAACCAAACTTCTTCTTATGCAAGTATGAAAAAAAAAACTTTGGATAAAGAGAAAGACAGGAAAAGGTAAGAGAGAAAGAGAGATAGAATTAGGGAAATACATAAAAGAAAGGAGGTGAAAGAGCCGAAAGAAAGAAAGGAGGAGAGAGAGAGGGAAATACAGAATGACCAAATGCAAATGCAGAAAGAGAAATGCAAATGTAAATGCAAAACGAAACAGGAGAGAGAAAGACTAGAGAGAAAGGAGGAGATAGACAGGGAGTTTACATTAAAGGAGTTGGAACCGACCAATAAAGAGCACTATCATGAAAATACAGGTTTATATTTTTATCTTGCCAAACATATCAGAGAAAAGAAATGAGTTAGACAAATATTGTTTCAGTTTTTAAAAAACTGCCGAGAATTTGAAATAACCGAAAGATTATTGGACTTCATTACTGAAAAGTGTGTTTACTGGTAGAACTAGTAATGTCTACACCTTAATCTTTTCCGAACAAACTGCTGATTATGATGTGGTCAAAGAATATGTCTTGAAGGCTTATGAGATTGTGCCTGAGGCCTATCGTAAAAACTTTAGAAATTGTATAATGAAAACCACACAGACTCATCTTGAATTTTCACGGGGGAAAGAACGATTGTTTAATACATGGTACAACGCCAAGAAGGTTGACAAAGATTATGATAATTTTAAACAACTTGTACTGAATGAAGAGTTCAAGAATTGTGTAAGTAGTGACATTAGAACTTACGTTGATGAAAATGGGATTACAACTTTAGAGAAGACAGCTATTAAAGTTGACGATTACTTTTTTATTCACAAGGTTCCATTTGTAAATAAATCCTCCTCTCAACGGGATCATCTTAAAAAAAAAAAAAACGTTTCAGTCTCGTTTGGGTACTTACAAAATCTCAAACTGGTATAACTGTGAAGAACCGAATTTCTGATAAGACAGATCAGAAATCCTTATCTCTTCCAACGTGCATTCATTGCAAGAGGGAAAGGGCAAGGTATTTCTGATTGCGATAGCGTGAACTGTAAATAACAAAATGATAACGGAGCAGTTGCAAATGCTCTTGTTTCTAAGAGGTCAAGACCACGGTGATGTATTGAAAAAGATACTGTTGTTGGGGCAAGCTTACCCCAGTCTGATTTTGTTATGGAGATTTATGAACCATGTAAAGGGTTCAGTGTCATTTGTTGTTGATCCAATATCACTTGTTGGTGATTTAGATAAGGCTACTCCTAGTAAGATATTGACAGACACATGATCTTCTCAGAATTTATTAAATACTTTGCCCTTTTCTAAGAAGTCTTCTTCTAGTGAATGTGCCCTAATGTAGGGAGTTTTTTATGTTCCACTTCATTGTGTTAATGTGTCATCAGACTTATGTTTGGCACCGGTTATTAAAGGAGCGCAAACCTCTTTGTCCGGGGTGGGTGGGGATGTCTTCATTTGTTATTAGGCAATGACCTAGCTGGAGATAAGGTATGGTTAATCCTCTCGTAACTGGCAAGCCTTGTATGGATATCCTATTGAAGTAGAAATCCCTGGTTTATATCCCGCTTGCACAGTTACTTAACAATTTGCCTCATCTTTTCTCTTGATTAAGGAGCGTAGGATATTCCATTCCGATCTTTTCTGGTGCTAACGACAAGGCCAAACATGAGACCGATGTTCAATTTATCGTTCGATGATTATACTTAATTTTCAACCATTTATTTGCTGATCGGAGTAGATTCAGGAATAGAGGCAAAGGACATTATGTCAAAGGCATCAAATTCTAATTTAGTCGTTATTTTTTTTATAGTTTTCCCCGTTTTTTTTTTTTTTTAGCTTGTAGCATTAATTTTTTCTTTCTCTTTCAAATATAAATCGTCATTTGTATTGCGCTATCTTGCTTTGTTTGCATACAAGATTACAGTTAGTATGGTTGTCGTACTGTACGTACGCAGCCTTGGGATTGCAACCTAGATGCAAGAACTACTTGCCTTAGAAATTGAGGAAGAAGAACTACTCGCCTCCAAAACTGAAAAGTTGGACAACGGACGAGCTCCAAAAAACATACACAATTTACGATTTACAAAAACACACATTAATACATTATTATTACTATTATATTTATTATTATTACTTTTATTATTATTATTATTATTATTATTATTATTATTATTATTATTATTTAATTCAAATACAATCAAGACCTATAGTAGACTAACTTAGCAACCATTACAACAAAGTAAAGGTATTAAGTGTGTGCCTATAGTAGACTAACTTAGCAACCATTACGACAAAGTAAAGGTATTAAGTGTGTACCTATAGTAGACTAACTTAGCAACCATTACAACAAAGTAAAGGTATTAAGTGTGTACCTATAGTAGACTAACTTAGCAACCATTGCGACAAAGTAAAGGTATTAAGTGTGTAGAACTCTATTGTAAGACCCTTTAATATACACGTATCCGCACAGCTGCATTTATACTACCTCGGCTAATTCGTCGAGGCAAATACTTGCCTCAGATGATTGTCAGCGCAGTAATTCAGACAATCAAACCTTCTGTTATGCCTGAAATTTCTTTGCCAAAAAAATGAAAAAGAAACCGCATATACTCGGACCACCTTGGCTATTCTACGATTGGACTGACCACATGATCGACAGAGCAGTTGCGAATGAAATACATTTCGATGCATTCGCATCTCCTCTGTCAATCCTTGTCTCGTAAATAGCCGAGGTGGTCAGAATGGCAGCTATTGGCATACATTCGAGGCACGGTCCATCGGACTGACCTTAATGTTAAGGATGTGCCGAGCTGGTTGACGTCAGGATAATGTACAAAATGATACAGTGAATCGTCAGATCGCAGAGGCGCTTACTCAGCGGCGGTGGTGCATAGTATAGTGACTTTTTCACAGATTATATTCCATTGTCATGCTGGATATTTATAGTAAAATTTGAGAGAAATAGGAGTAAAGCTTCTTATGGTTGGCAGTTGTCTGTTTGATTCTACATTAGACAAACAAATATGGCGACTGACCGTCCTTTCTTACCTCCAGTAAAATGGCATTGTGATGAAAATAGAGGCTAAAGAATGTTAATTTACATATATTATTTTTATCTGAAAAGAAAACTCCTGTGGTGTGAAGGGATCGTATATGTAGTATGCTGTTGTGCATTAAAGGCATCATACATTCAGTAAAGTGTTGTGCATTAAAGGCATCATACATCCAGTAAGGTGTTGTGCATTACAGGCATCATACATCCAGTAAGGTGTTGTGCATTAAAGGCATCATACATCCAGTAAGGTGTTGTGCATTAAAGGCATCATACATCCAGTAAGGTGTTGTGCATTAAAGGCATCATATATCCAGTAAGGTGTTGTGCATTAAAGGCATCATACATCCAGTAAGGTGTTGTGCATTAAAGGCATCATACATCCAGTAAGGTGTTGCGCATTAAAGGGATCATACATCCAGTAAGGTGTTGTGCATTAAAGGCATCATACATCCAGTAAGGTGTTGTGCATTAAAGGGATCATACATCCAGTAAGGTGTTGTGCATTAAAGGCATCATACATCCAGTAAGGTGTTGTGCATTAAAGGCATCATACATCCAGTAAGGTGTTGTGCATTAAAGGGATCATACATCCAGTAAGGTGTTGTGCATTAAAGGGATCGTGTTAGTATGATATTTTGCATTACAGGGATCATGTATGCAGTACGGTGTTGTGCATTAAAAGGATCGTGTATGTAGTATGATGTTTTGCATTAAAGGGATCGTGTATGTAGTACGGTGTTGTGTATTAAGGGGATCATGCATGCGGTATGATGTTGTGCATTAAAGGAATCGTGTATGCAGTACGGTGTTGTGTATTAAAGGGATCGTGCATGTAGCATGCTGATGTGCATTATAGGGATCGTGTATGCAATATGTCGTTGTGCATTAAAGGGATTGTGTATGCAATACGGTGTTGTGCATTAAAGGGATCGTGTATGTAGTATAGTGTTTTGCAATAAAGGGATCCTGTATGTAGTATGTCGTCGTGCATTAAAGGGATCGTGTATGCAATATGGTGTTGTGCATTAAAGGGATTGTGTATGCAGTATGGTGTTGTGCATTAAACGCATCATGCATGCGGTATAGGGTTGTACATTAAAGGGATCGTGTATGAAGTATGGTGTTTTGCAGTAAAGGGATGGTGTACGTAGTACGGTGTTTCGCATTAAAGGAATCGTATATGCGGTATGATGTTGTGCATCAAAGGAATCGTATAAGCAATATTGTTTTTTATTCATTAAGGGAATCGTGTATGCAGTATGGTGTTGTTTTTCGTTCCGCCCATCAACCTAATCACTATAAAGTTCCTAGAAGTCCGTTTTTCTGTACTTGCCTAAAAGCGATTGAACAGCGATTATATTTTTTATATAACTAGACTGATAATCTGTCGAGCTGTGGTCAAATTAGGGAGCCCCAATTAAATTACGAACATTTTTAATTCACATCAGCCTACTGTTGATAGGAATAATTGGACAGTACTCTTGCCCTGCTTAGCCTTGGCCAGACAAACTTTATATGTAAGACTACAGTACGATTCAACAAAACTGGTTCGAAGATACGTCAGCATAAGTTGCAATTTGAATATACAATGACTAAGTTCGTATAGTACAATAGTGGTACTATAAATTCGTATAGTACAATAGTAGTACTACTTACAGAATCGATTACAGATACACATCAGGATGAAAAGAATGGCAGCAGCACCAACAATACTGGCTGTTACCACGCCTGCAATTTCACCAGGATAAAGTGATGAGCGCCTGTCAGAAAAAAAAAACAAAAAACTATAATTTTTTAGAAACTATCCATAACAGAAAATATTCGGTTACATGGAATTAATATAAATATTCTAGTCAAAAGCATTCATCATAGTAATTTAGCTTATTCTATTAAAGATTAAAAAAAAAACCCAAAACTGCTATATCAATCAAATATACTACCATTGTTCGCAAACAAGCAATGACAATTAAAGGGTATTCTATTCCAAGCTGAAACTGCAGAAGCTGGAAAAATACCATCTTCGAAAGCCAAAGGTTATCAATCCATTTTGTTTCGTAACGACCATTTGCACATGTGGGTAGCCAAAAGAGTATCGCCACTCCGCTTTTCAAGAGGGTGCAACTGAAAGAATTATCCTAGAATTTACCTAGGAAAATGACTGGAAAGAATCACAGCAGTCGCCGTATACGGTGACGCATGTTGCATGTAAAATCTCCAATTTAAACACGGTGGGGTTTTTTTTATTTATTTTTTTTTTTTTTTTGTTTTTTGGCAAGACATATAAACATCATGGAGGTCGCAATGTATCACATATAACAGGTTAAGAAACGAGCTCCCTGATTCGTCAATTGTTTTGATTTGCTATGGGAAGTAACTCTTTGTGTTCGTTCAAACCACTGTTTTAACTAGTTACATATGCTACGGGTCAGTGTAGAAGGAAGCAGATCGACGTCCCATGTCTAGCAAAGATGCACGAATGAATACATAGTCAATCATTTCCCCCAATAAAAGAATATAGTGACTTTTATCTGATTAGTACTAAAGACAACGCTTACCATACAATAAGTCAATTAGTGACTTCTGTCTGATAAGTGCTAATGACGACGTATACCATACAGTGGCTTGTGTCTGATTAGTACTAAAGACGACATGTACCATACAGTGACTTCTCTCTGATTAGTTCTAATGACGACGTGTACCATACAGTGACTTCTCTCTGATTAGTACTAATGACGTGTACCATACAGTGACTTGTATCTGATTAGTACTAATGACGACGTGTACCATACAGTGACTTGTATCTGATTAGTACTAATGACGACGTGTACCATACAGTGACTTGTATCTGATTAGTACTAATGACGACGTGTACCATACAGTGACTTGTATCTGATTAGTACTAATGACGACGTGTACCATACAGTGACTTGTATCTGATTAGTACTAATGACGACGTGTACCATACAGTGACTTGTATCTGATTAGTACTAATGACGACGTGTACCATACAGTGACTTGTATCTGATTAGTACTAATGACGACGTGTACCATACAGTGACTTGTATCTGATTAGTACTAATGACGACGTGTACCATACAGTGACTTGTATCTGATTAGTACTAATGGCAACGTGTACCATACAGTGACTTGTATCTGATTAGTACTAATGACGACGTGTACCATACAGTGACTTCTATCTAAGTAGTACCAATGACGACGTGTACCATACAAATAGGTTACGTAATATGATACAATAATATTAAACATATAAAAATGTATGAACGCGTCTTGGTGATGTCACCTTAGAGAGACCATTTAACTGCCTCCAAAATCTCATCTTTGGGGTATATTTTATATTTTCTTCATTTAGTTTAATCGTGAAACGTACTAACCGACTCCTCTGTAGTCTCTTTTTGTGCAGAATAGCCACATATGTTTGTCCTAATAAGTGCAGTATTTATTTAAGCAATTTATATCGGCTAACTCTAAAACATTTACCAAAAACAGTTTGGCAACAACACGGTTTGGTTCCAGAAAACTCCACTGCACAACATTTGTTGCATAACAAATTGTAGCGTACCTGCAAACTAGTACCAAGGACTGTGTTAATAAAAGGCTCTTTATTGTGCATTTCATAGTGAGATATCGAAATTTATAAGTGGAAGAATAAATGAAGTCGCCTCAATGGCGATACCACTTTTGGAACTACTTTCGTTTTTCATGTAGGAAGTATATCTGCCCTTTTATTTGTTATTCAGACCCGTATTTCCCTATTTGGGCCAATTTCACTATTTCATTTTTCTTCTGCTTCTCTCTCTCTCTCTCTCTCTCTCTCTCTCTCTCTCTCTCTCTCTCTCTCTCTCTCTCTCCAGATAAGGACGTACAGATCTTAAAATGTGTCAAAAATGTATACATTTATGCAATCAATAACTTGTCATCTAGAATTATATATAAACGACTCCAAAACAACAAAAAGTATTGCAAACTTTTTTGTAGTAATGCAGCTGTCAATCTCATAAGAACAGAATGGAGTAAACCCATGCAAAGCAACGGTATTTGCCTTTACGTTTTTTAGCAGATACAGATATATTTCACCCATAGATTGGAAACATTTTGTATCTACTAACAAAACGTAGATGACCTCTATATATCATATAGCTGGTGATATAATTGTTTTATTATCAGTCACTAAAGTATATCTTCCACGTGCATCTACATCCTACCTCTGGTGACATATTCGTGTTATTATTGGTCACTAAAGTAGATCTACGTACATCTACATCCTAGCTCTGGTGATATATTCGTGTTATTATTGGCCACTAAAGTATATCTTCCACGTACATCTACATCCTAGCTCTGGTGATATATTCGTGTTATTATTGGTCACTAAAGTAGATCTACGTACATCTACATCCTACCTCTGGTGATGTATACGTGTTATTGGCCAGTGAAGCATGTCTTTATACTTATAACTTTATACATAGAATAAAATCCTTTAGAACATTCGCCTTTTTGTAGTAATTTCTGTCGGAACAGAACTGCGGTGTATCCATCGTCTGTTGACCTTTTTTAAGTTGCTGACGCATGCGTTGAAGGCGGCATCACCACAAGGCAATAGTAACGTGTGGAATTCCTCATGATATTTTAGGCCGATACATCAGCCCCACATCCGTAATGATATTGATAGGGGCTTAAAGGGATGATATCATCTATTCATTAAAATCTGTTATACACTACCGGTATTTTTCGCGGTTTTAGAGCTAGCGTCGGCTGAAGGGCTCTTTTGGCGACATGTACATTATATTTTTCCGAGTCAAATCCTATGTTTGGCTACTTGCAGACTAAATCCACGTGGAATAGCACAACCCTTTACCTGTGGCCATTTTGAATTTCGCGTTAGATATGGCTGTTACCAAATACTGGTAAGTGTCTAAAGTGTACACAGGTGTGTTCCGGAAAGATTTACATGCAGCAAGATTACACATTTTAATGAACAGATGACATAAGACCCACATATCGTCCATCAGTATCAGCACAGATTTTTTAAGGGGGGTGGGGGATGATTTTTCGTATTAGGTTATTATCCTCGCTAGAGAGGTGATGCTGCCTTCTACATATGCGTCAGCAATTTTAAAAAAAGGTATACAGCCGATGGATACAAAATTGTCCTGTTCTGACATTGACTACTACTAAAAAAGCGAGTGTTTTGACGGATTTAATACTATGCGTCAAAAGGCGAGAGAATTTATTTACCATCCGCATACAAAAGGTCAAAGTCAAAATGAATTTATTTATTAATAGCGAGCGTGAAATTTAGAACTAAAATATGCACATGCCAGATTCCTTACTAATGTTTTACAATTGAAATTGACTTTGGATGTATCCTGATATTTTCAGGTTAATGTAGTTTTATAACCACTTGTTTTGTAGCAAAGAGACCAATAATTAAATAAATAAATAAATAAATAAATAAATGGACCAGGCTTACGCTCTGCAGCAAGCCGGACATCCATCCACTTCACAGCAGCTGTGGTTGATACTGCAGTAGAGGTTCCTGCCGTCGCAATTGTTTCCGTAGTAGTATCTATAGCAGTATGTGTACGCTTTGGGAATACTCTGAGTTAGACTATTGCTGGCAACGTAACATGCCGGAAGTCCTGGGTTCGTAAACGCCCAGCCTCCATCGCAAAATGTCCTATCAACCAGCATGGCCATAACAAGAAGAATCTTATTAACTTGTACATGTTCCTTCATTTTCCGATATCTTGTTTGCAAAAACATAAAACTTTCACGTAAGTTAAGCAATTATAATTTATCTGCAAGAATTGTCACGAGTTAAATTCAGGTAGTTAGTAATCGAACATGGCTATAAGCTTCCTGGTCCCTGAACATGACTGAAAAATATCCGAATTCGGACAGGTCCCATAAAATCCACTTCTCTATCGTTCCTCAAGGTATTATTGCAAAATATCAAGTCTCCGTTTACTCAATGCACAGGTGCTCGAACACAATGATCAATTGTCCCCAGTTAGATAGTCATATCTGTATGTCCCCTCTGAAACGAACCCTTAGTACGTTTGAAAAAGAACATGTTTATCAGTTTACGAATTCATGTTAATGTGAGTAGTAAATGAATTGAGAGTTCTGCGTCATCCGTTAGTCTCAAAGACTATTTGGGGTGTTTTTTACATTTTTAAATAGGGCAATAACTAAACATTATTTAAAATTTTCCTAACTTTTTGTTGGAATTATACAAGTTGTAGACAGGAAAAAGAATCATTAATGAAACATTAACTGATTGATTTTTATCCAGGAAGGACACGTAAGAAATAGTTGATGAAATAATAGCGGATGAAAAAATGTTGATACGTAAATTTGTATGCAGCATACTGTGACTAAAGATGAAATTCCGTTTTCAAAGCATGGTCTTAGTAGTAGATGTATATGAGGTTTTTATGCCAAAGAGGGTTTTAGGCCAGAAACCCTCACCCCCCTCTAAAATAAATATATTCTGACATTTTTTCACCACCTCAGAGACCTCCTCTCCCTCAAAAAATCACCCTCCTCCAAACTTTTATCTCAGAAAATGATGAAATTTTGAAACCCAAAGGGGATTCTAGACCAGAACACCCACCCACCCCAAGCACATGTTAATGCAGGATATCATAACCTACAAAGCACAATAAAATATTATATAAAATGTCCTATTACAAAGAGCCAATTTGTAGCGTCGGATTTAATCTAACAAACAGATCTTTTAAAAGATTTAATTCAGCCTCAAGATATAGTAACATTTTGTCAAAAATATGTTAGAAAAATATTTTCACTTACCTGTTCAACGTGTATAAATCCTCTAGCAGAAATGGCTACGAAGAAAATTTTGACTGCTTTTTATAACGTTATTCTGGAAAAATATATTGGAAATAACCTTGATTCCATAACGTTCTGGAGTGGGCGTTATTTTAGGAAAATCCATTGAAAATTACATATCTTTGACCTGATTTCGGCGTTATATTCTAAAAAATCAATTGGAAATTCCCTATCTTTAACCTTTCAGAATGATCACATGATTTAGTTATTATGGAAATTTCGTGTGGGCACTATGACGGCATCAGAATTCCTTTGCAATCATTTTGTGCATTTAATCTCCAGGGAAACCAAATCTGTATATAGCAATATATTATGCATTACTATCTTTACAAATATTGATTTTTATTCACAGCTATCTAGCAAGACTATTGCAATGGCAAAGAGACAAATATATTAGTTGTGTAAGGAATACAAAGCTTTCTTAGTATCAAAGACTATTCACATGATCAGATATCAAACGAATAGACTGCAATTTATTTTTTATCATATATCATAGAAAACCAAAGTATTTTATCATTTACTCGTACACGATTTTGAAAACATTTTTCCATATATTTTCACAGAATGGGAAGTAGTATATGAATGGGGGTTTGGGACACTTTTATCTGTTTCTATAGATCAAACATTTTATCGTGAAATAAAATGATCAACAGGTAAGTGAAAACATTGTTTGAGATTATTTTATTTTATACCCTACCATCACTATCCTTTTTTTGATAATCTTTTTCATACCTGCTGACTCTCATTGGTAGGATATCATACTGTCAATAATACGAAACTCACGTATTAAATCGTCCATATCATATTTTACACCTCGCAAATAAGATCGTATTTGATCAAGCAATATTTTGTAAGTTATACTTGCTGTTTTACAAGAATTTTGTTTTGTTTCAAGTTTAGGTTCAATTTTCTTTACAAATGTTGAAAGAGAGACACCGACACCAGATATTATTAACAAAAACGGATTTAATGATGTTCCACTTGAAATTATACCAGAGCTAGTCATTAACAATGGCAAATATGATATTACTCGAAGTATTCTACGGTAGTATTTATAACATTCTTTTACACACCAGTGGTTTTTATGATAAAATTTATAATATTTTACTAATGTGTCAACATTTTGTTTTGGAATTTCTTCTGAAATGTGATTGAAATTGATGATATGTTTCTTCATTATACAATTTTTTTACACAAAAACAAAAGTTCTGACACCAGCAATTGAATCAAGAAACTCACGAAATTTATTATTATTAGGATCAGCTATAAAAATTCTGTATTTGTCATAAACATCTGGCAAAGAATCCTTATATCGTTCATCTGTTAGTATATATTGTTTCTTTAACCAAGCGTATGAATCAAAACTATTTCCTACTTCACTCTCATACAAATGTTTTAGTCACAAAATTACTGTAATCGATTTCTGTTTCATCAATATACCCTAAAACTAAGCTCAACTGATCTAACGTGACATTTTTGAGAACAAGATGTTGTCTGATAATTGCATATGCGACTACGAAATTTGCTAACATTCATTTTTTAAGTTTATCTAGTTCAATTGTAAGAAGACCAACAGCAGAAGCTACTTTTAACATTAATTTTTCATATGGTTTTGTGAGTATTGTTTTAATTTCGTTGTAATAATTTCGTAGTGACAATTGTCTAGAGTACTGTAATGATGGGAATGGAATATCGTCTTCTTCACTTATATCATAATAAGAATCAGACTTTACTTCCAACTTTGTTTGATCGACTACTTCAAAAAACTTTTCTCGCTCATCATCACTAAAATTACTAATTTCATCGTCTAAAGTTTTGATTATCTTTAGAGACTTGTTAACAATAATCGGATCAAATTCTGGGTCTTTTTTACGTATCATTGGCAAAATTGTGTTGGCGTACACCTTAATAATTAACTTTGCGTCTGACGTCATAGTAACGATTTTAACCAAGGTTTCTTTGTCATTGTAGTACATACCGAGATGTTTAAAAATATGTCGTTCTGAACAACTATCATACATTTTTGTTTCTTTTTATTCTTATTTTCTTAGTTTCCGCTAGTTTGTCAAGACTAGTATGATTTTCGTTTATTCGTCTTTGTTCCAATGTTCTTCCACTATAAACTCGTGCTTTTATTAAGTCTGATTTTATTATCAAATCTATGTTATACCAATCAAGCTCGAGTAATATTTTTT
Organism: Megalonaias nervosa; assembly: GCA_016617855.1. NCBI lineage: Eukaryota > Metazoa > Mollusca > Bivalvia > Unionida > Unionidae > Megalonaias > Megalonaias nervosa. The sequence continues at coordinate 28,389 of JAECUM010055106.1, forward strand.
TAAGTATAATTTCAACTTGTTTTTGTTCTTCTAGACAATCATCAGGATGACAGTATCTGCTTTTAATGTCAAAGTTTTCTATTGCTTTTTTCAGTTGTGGTCCTCGCAAATGCATAACGCGAATAAAATTAGCAGAATTTTCTGGCAATGTTGAATTGTCTAATGATTCGATGCCAAGGTTTTTCAAACTTTGTAACATTTTTCCTATGTCATTAACGGTTTCAACATCATTGTTGGGGTTAAGAATATTATCATAAAATTCTTTCGCAATGGTTATAATTGGTGGTTCTGACATTATTTTATAACACTAGATTAAATTTGATCATCAAGTGTATATATTTGAAATGCTGTCAATCCTGGAAACGGACGTTCAGCAGTAAAAACATTAAAACGGAAATATAAATACTTATTGACAGTATTTTCTGTTGGGATTGTAAAATATTGTGTTGTTGAAATGTAAGTGTCTGTTGTGCTATACAATGTTATCCAGTCGATATCATCATTTGATCCTTCCAATTTCCAATCATAAATTCGACCAACATTAGAGTTTAATCGGCCTCGCAAATGAAATTGCCAAATAGCAACTGCAGTGGGACATTTAATTTTGATCCAAAAATTTTCAATTTCTCCATTAGTCGTCCATTCATGTCTATCAGAGAAAGCGTAATGAGGATAATTTTCAGGATAAGATGCTGATGCGCTTACCTCAAACTCAACTCTATTGTCAGTTGCCTCAAACAATATTGGAATATACCCAACATTATTTTTGGTTCGTTTTACACTACTAGACAGACTGTCAACATACGCTTTATTTTTCAGATCGTTAGGGTTAACTGGAACGTAAGTCGTCATTATCTTGTTGGCTTTCATATTTATGTTACCTGACATCGGTCCACCGGATTTCTTAAAATATGGGATAAGTTCATCTTTTAACTGAGCATAACTAATAGCATCGGTTTCATTAGCTGGTGGTGAAGTTATTGGTAATCCAGTTATTTTTGAGTTGTTACTCATTGTAAGGTTACCTATCATTATGTCACCGGCTTTGTTAAGTTTATTATCGTCAACAGATTTTAGTTGTGCATAACTTACAGCTTGTGTTTGATTTAAGTTTTCTGGCGGATATGCAGTCTCTAAATTTATACTTTTTTTCATGACATGTTGATAATACCTGTAACTGTTCCACCGATTTTATCAAGTTTGTTAACATCCACATACCTCAACTATGAATAACTTACCGCTTGTGTATAATTTAAGTTTGCTGGTGGATACCTGGTCTCCAAATTTATAATTTTTTTTCCTGACATATCTAAGTTACCGCTTAAAATTCCACCAGATTTATCTAGTTTATTATTGTCGACTAATTTTAGTTGTGCATAACTAACAGCTTGTGTATTATCGACATTCATGGTGGATAATCTGTTTCTAAATCTATTATTCGTTGATTTGACATAAACAAGTTTCCCGTCATTGTGTCGCCGGATTTTTTCAGGTAACCTGATAAATCAACCTTACCATCTGTTATTGTTGTACTTACAGCCGATGAATCTCCTACTAATGTTCCAAATTTTGTATAATAGCTCATTATTTATTTATTGTCTGACAATTTTTTTTATATAACATAAAATTGTATAACAATAATGGCAAAATCGTCGATATTAAACTTTGATACAGAGCGGTTGGTGAAACATAAACATGAAAACGAACTTCCAGATTGTCATTATCTTATTGTTGGAAGAACTGGATCTGGGAAAACAAACTTGCTTATGAATTTACTTCTCGGAGATAATTTTAATTACGATCGCGTTTATATTTACACAATTAATCCACAACAAGATAAGTACGAGCTACTTAACAATTATAATGACAAACTTCGTGATGATCTTGAGGCTGGTGAAGATTTTTTTTATTATCAAAGAACCAGAAGAACTTATTCCAGTTAATCAACTTGATTCGTCCGAACACAAGATAATTGTTTTTGATGATATTCCGCTAAACAACGAGGAAATGAATAAAATAAGATCATATTTTTCACTATCACGTAATAAGAAATGTAATTCTATTTATCTCGCCCAAGGTTTTTATAATGTTGACAGATTTATTCGGCGAAATACTGGTTGTTTTATATTATTTCCTGGACTGGATAATGTTGACGTTAGAAATATCGCGAACGAGCAATGTGGTGATGTAACAAAAGATAAATTTATTGAATTGTATCATAAAGCGACGGCAAATAAATATGACTTTTTTTTTGCTTGATAAACTAACAAATGATACGAGTAAAATGTTTCAATGTTGTATTGAAAAAGATCTACAATAATGTTTATAGAAAATAGTATATAATTAATGGAAAGACAAGCAAAGTACAGAAAACATATAGAAAATCTAAAAAAGCTTGTTAAATCTAAAGCTGAACTTAGGCAGATGATCCAACAAGCACGACGTGGTCAAGTGGCTGCAACGGAAACAACAGCCGCCGCTCTCAAACCAGTTACTGAGGCTTTGCTTGGAAAACAACCTGAAACTAAACCACTATCAGAAGAAGAACTTCAAAAAGTACAAGAAAAAGGTTTACTCGGATTAATTAAAGAACAACAAGAAGCTGCTGCTGAAAAAATTATTGAAAGATCTGAAGAAGAAAGAAAAAGATTAGCTGAGACATTTGTAGCACATATAGCTGATCCTGTTGCAAGACAAGCTGAACTAAATCATCTGATAAATAATCCACTAGCACTTGAACGAAGATTAGCAACTGCAACAGTAGTTGGACCGATTGAAAGAAGGTTAAAACAAGAAATGAAAAAATCAGAAGAACTGTTAGAGGATATTTTTGCTGAAGAAAAAGCTAAAAAAGAAGCAAGGAGAAAAGAACATGGATTAGATATTCAAGAAAAAGAATTATTTGACTCTGCTTAAAAAATATAAATGACAGAATAAGAGATTATGAGTATAAAGATTTTGATAAAAAGTATGGGTTTTTTAAAACGAGAGTACGAGATGTTAGAAAAGATAATTACGAATTCGAAAAAAAAATTAAAGATCTAGAAAAAATAAAAGAAAAAAGTAAGATGCATCTTAACGATGTAAAACTAGAAAATGAAAGCTACCGCGGCAGTATTGACAGATATCGAAGTTGGATTATTGCTGATCTTTATATCAAAGTTATTAGTAGAATAAAAGAAAACCGATACAAAGATGCTAACCATAGTGTGAATACTGAGGCAAAAAATCTGGACATAACACGTACGAAGGCTGATACAGTTGTCTCAAGGGATATGGATCCTATTGAAAGACAAACTGAATTAATTCGATTGGTTGATGATTATGAAGAACTTGATAGAAGGTTAGCTGAAAAAACTGGAACTGGAGTTAGAATAGTTGCATCAGTTACGGAAATGATTGGCAGATTAATATTATTGATATCATCAAAAGAAGCTGGAAATGTTGGTGCTGAAATTGATAATGAAATCATTGACATACTTGATAATTTGAGATCGGAAAATTTATTAACATCTGACGAATACGAAACTTTACATCGCGATTTAATTTTATAAAAATATAATAATAAATGTCAGCAACATTATTACTAGACTCTAGCCAATCTGATAAAGATAGCGCAAATTTTTATGTAAAGTATATTCAGCCAATAGAACTAGATCGTGAAAAACAATATGAAATTGGACTAATATCCTGTACGTGTTGGAATTCTATGGCTAATGTAAAAAATGGAGTAAACGATGAATTTGCATTTACTATTCCTATACGTACTTCACCATTTTTAAAGTGGAAAACATTTAAAATTCCACAAGGAGCTTATAATACTGATGATTTCAATAATACGATAAAAGAACTTATAACACAAAATGTAGGTGTAGCTGATAGGTTTGAGCTGACACCAAATTATAATACGTTACGCGCCAGAATAACATTAAAAAATATAACAATTAGTCTTTCCTCACCAACAAGTATCGCACCACTGATAGGATTTCTCCATCAAAATTATGTTTCTACTCATCCTGATTGTCCCATAACGTATGACAGTAAAAATCCAGTTAATATAACTGATGTAAACACAATATTGGTAAATTGCTCTATCGCATCTGGTTCTTATTCAGCTAAGGGCAGTAAAGAACAAACGATATATAGTTTTTCACCAGACGTTCCACCAGGATCTCTTATGCAAATTAGTCCACGTCAGGTTATTTATTATCCGTTAAACGTTGAAAATCAAATAACAGAAGTAAATATGCAATTGACAGATCAGTCTGGACGACAACTGGATTTTAACAATGAAGTTGTTACTTATTATTTACACTTACGCGAACAATAGTAAACATATTTTCTAAAAGATTTGGTAATAAAATTATACAACCTCAAATATAATGAAACAGAAAAAAGTTTATCGAAGAAAAATAGTAGAAGGATTTTTGGGAAATATATTTGCTAAAATTATAGAAAATGTTCCAGGAATAGCTCATACAGTTGCACCAATTCCGCTTGACGCATCAAAAGCTTTGCAACTCAGCTGTATCTGCTGCTGAAACTGCTGTGGGTCAAAAAATAGCTGATAAAATAAAAAGACCGACAATAAAACAAGCTATTTCAGAAATCGCACCAACAAAAGCAACTCAACGCGCAATGATAACAACAACAAAAAAACTTTTATCACCGAAAGGAGAACAAATTATAAAAAAAATTAATCTAAAGCAACAACACCACAATAATTTTGTATAACCTAATAAATAAAAAATGTCTGTTAAAAATTATCTAGATTTAGCAGAAATTTATGACGAAGACGATACAGTAACATAATTTGAATATATTGAGTATCTCGATGAAAATTCTAACGAACCTAATAAGGCTGGCGTCAGAACATTTAATACTAGAGACGATGACGTATTTCTGCTTCCTCATAAAACAATGTTAGAAGTTCGTGGCCAGATTATGACAGTAGCTGTTCCACCTGTCGAAATTGCAGCTAATGTAGAAGTAGCTCTTATAAATGATGCTTGGTGTTATCTAAAAGTGCTCGATATCAGCTACCTAATCAAACTGTCGAAGATATTTCAAGTCACTTACAAGTTGCAAGTACAATCTTAAAAACTATTTCGTTTTCCGATGATTACTCCAAATCAACTGCAACTAATATGATATGGTTTAAAGATACTGGAGCTGGTGCAATAATTCCTGCGATAAATAAATTTATTTTAAGAGTAGCATTAGCTGCTGGAGCTGATGCTGCTGCAAATGCTGTAATTGTAAGAAATTTTCTTATCGCTAATGCTAACAATTTTGGTATAGCCGCACAAGATGCAGCCGTTAATGCAGACGCTACAAGAGTCTCACTTACTTCTGCTTGCAATAATCTTGGTATATCACCACCAGCTGCGGCTGCTGACGGTACTTGAATGTTAGGTTTGATTAATAACGCAATTAGCGTAAGAAATAAACGTTTTAATGAGGGTTATATTAAGAGAAATGCACTTACAGCAGAATCACGTCAAATTACAATGATGTTACCATTAAGTACAATATTTGGTTTTAATCGCGATTACAACAAAGTATTTCGTGGCATTAAACATACACTTATTTTAGATCGATCAGAACAAAACGATTGTTTATTTCGACTTGGCGGGAATGATGTACAGTTTATCATAAATAAACTTGCGCTGTGGATGCCTCGAATAACGCCGACAGTTTCAAAATCGCTCGAATTAGATGATGTTCTTAAAAACCGCACAAAGAAGATTCATTTTCAGCAACATAAAATATATCAAACAGCAGTTCCAAATACCACAGACTACACATGGCGAGTCACAACAACGTCAACTGAACAAAAACAACGACAAATATTTGTTGTATTTCAATAGCAAGCACGACGTGGCAACCAGGAACAAAATAATGCGATATTTGATAATGCTGATGTTAGACAAATATATGCTAGAATAAATTCAAAGCAATACCCAGAGCGAGCGATAGAATGTAATTTTGCAGATGACGGTAATAAAAATATTACTCGACCTTACATGTACCTGCTTGACGCATTGCAAAAATATCAGGACGTTGGAGATGGATCTCAGATATCAGTAGAGGAATTTCGTACACTTTATCCGATATTTTATTTTGATGTTAGTAAACAAAATGAAAGAGATGTATTTTCAACTGCTGATATTGAAATTACTTGGACATTAGGAGCAGTTTCAGCAGCGCAGTTGTATGTATATACGCTAGTGATCAGCGACAGAACTATTACGATTGATTTTGTTGGAGGTAAAATGTCGGTACAAGTTTAATCTGTAACTTTAATAATAAAGTGACAAAATATATTGTAAAAGAAATATATTTGACTGATGGTCAAGTTAAAAAATTAGCAGCTGCTGTTGCAAAGAAGAGGCAGGTTTCATTAAAGGTCAACCCTAACGCAGGTGTTTTAGGTACTCTAACAAAATTAATGTTAACCAAAAAACAAGTAAATAAATATAACCGAGGCAAACCTCTTGTTTTAAATTTAAGTGCTGTACAAATAACTGCAATGTCAAAACAAGGTGGTTTCTTCGGTCCAGCACTATCTATAATGGCCAGAACGTTAATACCTAAAATTTTGCCAGTACTTGGTACATTAGGATTAGCAGCAGCGTCTGGAGCAGTATCTGGCGCAACGAAAAAAGCAGTTGAGGGTCATGGAATAAAGAAAACTTTTGTCTAAAGATAAATATAATGCCTAAACGAAAAACAGCAAAAAGAAAGACAGCGACGAAAAAAACGACACGACAGAGGAGAAAAGGTGGATTTATTCCAATAGCCCCGTTACTAGCAGGATTGGCGGGAAGTCTATTGCCAAATCTGTTAGGAGTAGGACGATGACTAATGTTGCCAGGAACAAAAAGATGAAGTCGGCCGCGTTAAGTAATTTTGATATACTTGACAAACTAAAAAAAGTAGAAAATTACAGTGGAGTTTATTCTAAAGATGAACTTATGACGCTAGCGTCTCCAGGTTCGTGTGTGATAAATATACAAGATTTTAATGACGGATCTGGTACACATTGGGTAGCTGTTTTTGATAACAATTATTTTGACTCGTTCGAAATTCCACCAAGTGACGCAATAAAAAAATATATGAATAAAAAAAATAATAAATTATTCGTCTAATCAAATTCAACCAGTTGGAACTTCCGCTTGTGGATACTATTGCGTAATGTTCATTAAACAGATGACCAAAAATCCGGAGTTTTTAAAGTTTCTTTTGCAATTTGACAAACAACCTTCTCACGCTAATGATGAGATTGCACTGAACTTTTGAAAAGCTCCGAGTTTAAATTTTATCTAAACTCACTGATATATAATGTCAACATATTGTCTTAAGTGTAAAACTAAAACAGAAAATAAAGATGAAAAAACAGAAAAAACAAAAAATAATAGAGTAATGCTGAAAAGTATTTGTGCAATCTGTGGAAAAAGAAAAAGTATGTTTTTCCCAGCAACAAAGTTGTCCGGAGAGGGTTATCCAGAAATTATTTTAGTAGATGATTAATAAATAAATGACATGCGAGTGCGATTGTGATAGAGATTTATGTCTTGAGCAAAATAAAATTGTTACATATTGTCAGAAATGCAACAACAGAGAAATAATTAGAACAGATATAGATATACATAAATTAATTGGCAAATTGCCGAAACCAAAAGGCGGTTGGACATTGCCAGGCCATAAATATACTGGACCTTATAATCCTCTTGATAAACAACTTGACGAAAACGATAATCCGTTGCCAGGACAAGAGCCTTATAATCAAGCTGACGCAATAGCAATACGCCATGATGTCTGCTACAGAGACATTGAACTTCCAGACAACGAACAAAATAAGCATAGCTGCGATAAAGTAATGTTAAACGAACTTCGTGATATGAAACCTGTAAATATGCGAGAACGTGTTGACCGAAGGCTGGCCCAGGGTTTTATTGGAGCAAAATGTAAATTAGGTCTCGGAAAAAAAGAATTATATGATGATCTTGCCTCAGAGACGCTAGCGTCTGAGCTACACAAACCTAAAAAAAAAAGTTTCCACGACGTAAAGTTTTCGCAAATGCCGTTGATGATATCTGGGCGATAGATTTAGTTGATGTCTCAAATCTAGCTCAGTTTAACGATAACAAGAGATATCTTTCTAATGTTGTAGATGTTTTTAGTAAATACGCTTTTAGTATATCCGTTTCGGATAAAACAGGGACATCGATAACTGATGCGCTAAAACAAATAATAACAACTACAGAAAGAAAACCAAACAGAATCTGGACTGATCATGGAGCAGAATTTTTTAATAGAAAATTTGAACAGTTTTTAGAGCAAAATAACATTAAAAAATATATCACAGGAAATGAGGGAAAAAGCGTCATCGTTGAAAGATTTAATTGCACGCTTAACGAAAAAATCCACAAGTATTTGACAGCTAAAAATACTAGTAAATATATTGACAATTTACAGAAAATTGTTGACGAGTATAATAACACGAAACACAGATCCCTAAAAATGTCGCCAAACGACGCGATTGCAAATCCAATATTAGCAAACGAAAATATGTACCGCAGGCATAAATTTAAAGTTGGTGATAAAGTTAGAATTTCTCTGACGAAAAAAACATTTGAGAAAGGATATACTCATAATTGGAGCGAAGAAGTATTTGTTGTTGATAAAGTACTTTTAACAATACCAGTTACATACTCGTTGAAAGATTTATTAGGTGAGACCTATAACTGGCAGTTTTTACGAGCAAGAACTTCAGAAAACAGAACAAGATATATTTGTTATTGAAAAAGTTATTAAAAAGCGCGGCAACAAAAAGTTTAGTCAAATGGCGTGGATATAGCGATAAATTTAATAGCTGGGTACCAACTAAGTCGATCGAATAATATTATTATAAATTTCTTCGTATTTTATTAATACTGATTTACATTTTACTGGTTGACATAAAGAAATTAAATGTAATTTTCTTGCATCATCAACTGGCATTAAATTAAATATTTTAACAAAAATAAAATCGTATTTTATTTTTCTTTGTTGTCCAGTTCTTTTGCGTTTATAAAGGGTTTTATAAGCTGCCAAAATATTTGATGCTCTGTGATAGGAAAATTAAATTTTATTATTTTTTTTAGCAATATGGTACTTAACATCATATCGCCCAGTTGTTGGTCTGCTTAAATTTTTTTTTGCTAACAACAACATCATCTTCTTCTTCATCGTCATAGTTATGAAAAATATCTTTTTCAGTATAACCAGAAAATCTATCATTAGTAATATTTTCTAATGTAAAATTTGAAACTGAAACAAAATCTTCCGAATATAGTTTAGCCAGTCTCTCAATTAAGTTCATTATTATAATATATCTTTTATCTAATTAATAAATAATAAGATGTTTGGAGAAATAAAATATCATCAAAGAGTTAATATACTAAATCACAAAGAATTAGCTGAGGCAATTCGAAATTGTTTGTTGGGACATAGGTTTTAGTTTGTTGATGTTATGATAACATTAGGTGAATCTGACAGATTTTTATTAACAGTAGCAGAAAAAATAAAACTTGACACAAATAAAATGATGATATTAGGATTTAATCGCGACGATATAATGGAATTTAGTCATAACTGTCTTACTCGAAATGATCTAGAAAATATCATTAGTTATCGTATCTAAAGATAAATCTATCAAATGTCAACATTGACATTGCTGATTTAGTTACATTATCAGCTACCAATTTTACTGCACGTGGATTAATTTAATGATATTTTGCCGCAGATGCCATTGATCTAAATTTTATTTTTCTCCAGTTTCTAAATTTATTGAAATAACTGATTTTGGATCTTTAAAATTAGAACCGTCAAAACCGGCTCCACGTTTTGTGTTTTCTTTTGGCGTAACCAAATCTATATTTTCCAAACGATTATCTGTTTTAATTTTGTTAATATGATCAACAACTAGAACAACTGGAATAACATCATTAAAAGTTTCAAGGACAAAACGGTGTGACATATAACCAACAAAATCAGTTTTAGTTCCACATACACTAACATCAAGATATCCATTTTTATCTAAATTTCCAACAACTTTCTTTGTTTTTTTATGTCGAATAATACCCTTATCATTTGCCTCATATAGATCAAATACTGCGTGAAGTTGAAATTCATTTTGTAATGATAAATTTTCAATATTATCATCAGCAACTGCGCTATTTACTCGATAAACTCGTTGTCCTTCTGGAATATCGTCGCAAAACAAAGTATAAATAAAATCTTTTTTAAACATTTCAGACCTTTCTGTATCATCGCCTTTTACTGAAATTATCATTCCAGCTGGTGATGATGTACCAACAGATTTTTTCGATTTTATATTAATAACAGAACCCAATGCATTTCCAGTGTACATATTATACTTTGGGTGTACGTGATAAAATTCTTGCTTTTCTGCCGTCAATCTCAGATATCTCAAAATTTCTGTCATTATACTATAAGGATTTCATATCTCTAATTAAAAAAAAGTTCAATTAAATATAAAATATTACTATATATAT
>JAECUM010055110.1:0-19739 GCA_016617855.1 Megalonaias nervosa
AAGTGTTGTCAAATGTTGTAAAGCGCTTAGAGCTTCTAAAGATTAGGCGCTATACAAAGTCCTCATTATTATTATTATTATTATTATTATTATTATTATTATTATTATTATTTCCTGTTCTTGAATTCCGAATAATTTAGTGAATGTCTTTGTCCAAGAGTGTTGTCGAAGAAGAGTTTTTCCAGGGTGAATAAATTATTTTAAATAAAAAACTCAACTCAAACGGCAACAACAGGAATACCTTTCGGCCTGAAGGTATATTTTACGACTGAACTAGAAAACACTGAGATTCAGAATTAAACCCAATTAAAACGTCATTTTGACTCTCGTGATGGGTCACATGATCACTTACTTTGTCCGAACAGCGCAGTAAAAATATATATCAATTATCACGTAGGCTAGAATAGCCCTTTCTAAGAATCAGATTCCAACACTGGAAATAAATTTAAAAAACATAAAACTGTTTACAACAGACTAACACGTGGGCTGAACATGACCTTGGTAATGACCAATCATTTTCATTCAATGTTTACAAAATCGGAACCAAGGTCAAGAACTAGGTTAACTAAAAATATAACTGAGCAATAGACTGCGTGTTTATCAGGTCAAAACAGAAAACTGAATCTTCTGAAAAAAAAGTCAAATCCAGTGAATAAAGTTATCATTACAATAACGTAATAAAAGAGAATTTAAAACTAACACACAAGCAATTAAATTACATATACGTAACAAAAGCGCCAAATGAACATTAGGGAACCGGGTGACTGAGTGATCTAAACCGGTCGCCTTTACCGATCATTAATATCTCACCTCTGTCTGTATGGGTTCGACTCTCTTATTAGTTTTTGCTAATTTTTCTGGGATTTAATTTAGTACATATTCTGGCAGTTTAACAATTGACAAGCCCGAGATTTCCGTTCGGTAAATTTTAAGAATTATTCTTCTTTGTCGTCTTCTGCTACTGCTTTTACTTGTTTTGCCTTTTGTTTTGTTTTCTGTTTTTGGTTTGAGGTTTTTTGGGGGGGGGGTAATCGTCTTCTTCGTCGTCGACTTTTAGCTGTTTAATTGAAATAAGTATCATGTAACAACCGTACTTTAACAGTTGTGAAGACAGCTCCGTTTAGATTACGAGAGGTTGCTAGCTTATATCTCGATTTGTCTTTTACATAATGGTATTTTGGGGCTGTTTTAATGCCGTCAAGAAAAACTAGTACTTCCTTGTCTTTATCGTAACCTGATAAAGAAGGTTTAACAATAATAGGACGATGGTGCACCCGGCAGGTACGATGTGAATAGAATGGTGTTTCCGACAATATCGAACTATCTTGCGTATTGGATGCTAGACAAAATTAATTCTTAATGAGATTAGAGTATTGCACTGTCTCTCGAAGCAAATCAGTAGTGTATCAGGATAATGTGACTGGGTGGGATATCATGCTACATGTCTGCGGCATGATGCCCCAGTGCTAGACATCACTATAAACTGCCACACTGCAGACATCGTAGCGATATGACTGAAAAATCGTTAAAGCTACGTTAAAAAAAAAAAAATCCAAAAATATTTAGAATTTGACTTTTCTCATTGACTGAATATGTCAATGTAAAAATCCTGAATATCACATTCAAACTGGTCAAGCTTAAAGTTAAGTAAATGTTTCCCTAAATATAGAACATGGCGACGTGTTACATAGTCACATAACGCGTCTTCGATGCAAATAGCAGGTAAGCTTTGAGATGCTCTCTCTTTAACCTCTATGCTAATAAAAGAGCACTTAGTTATGTCGTCGGTGGGATGAACTCATTTAAATGGACAAAAATATTTTCTACAAGGTGCAAAGCAAACCGTTTGTTCTGTAATGGGATAGTAGGGGACATTCACTGTGTTAACCAGTGAAACGTATTTATGATCTCTCTCTCTCTCTCTCTCTCTCTCTCTCTCTCTCTCTCCTTGCTTTGGTAAAGTACGTAATATACTCATCGGCGCTTGTTGCTCAGTTTCCTAGTCGCTACGTATGGGTGCAGATGAAATAGGGTCTACAATGTTTCAAGTCTAAGTAAGAAATGGCTATAAACACGAAAGTTGAACAAGCGTGAAAATCAGATTTCAAACTGAATTACGTCGAGATATGTTTTGGTCTAAAATCGAAAACAAAGATATTACCGAAACAACGTCGGTTTGGGATTTTATTAAGGAACTATTTTATTTTACTGTTACCTACGAATCTGCATTTAATATGATAAAGTGTGGGACTTCCAATCATGGATTCTGTGTTGAAACCGGTCGCTGTGACAATACACAATTTGAGGAAAGAAGATGTAGTAATTGTAATAAAAATGACATCAGAGATAAATACCATTATGTAATCATCTGATTCAAAACGTTTTTTTTTTTTTTAAAAAAAAAACGTTCTATAACCGCAGACCCTTTATTCCAAAATTACATACATTACTTGCTACCAATAAAATCTTGAAAAATTTGTTGCTCCAATAATGATTGGTTTGATTTTAGTTTAGTACTTTACTGCACAGCACAAAATGTAGGTTGTTTAGAGCCAAGGCGATTAGAGTCAAATGACTTGCTCAAGGACATACCATGGTAACTGACCCAGTCTGTACCATGGTAGTATTCAGAAACGCATACCCTTATTGTCGTGCGTCCGGCAAGGTAGCCACTGATTGAGCCACCGCAGCTCGTTGCTCTAATAATGAATACAATATCATAACTTGTGTGCTATATGTTGAATTGGAAGTTTCTCATACTTTATAATGATGTACTATTTCTTCTCTTTCACAGCTTTTGTGCACTTCAGGATAGTTATTCTATTGTGTCCAAAAGTGTTATAATTATGTACTCAATTGGTCCCATATTTCTTCCGAATGTCGAATACTTTTGCACTAATTGTAAAGGTTGAACAGTGATGTGTTGCCTATCTACATGTGTTAGTACCAATATGTGACACTTGAGCGTCCAGGGAAATTTATAATAGGAAAGACTCTTGTGAGTCAGGGGAAATTTAACTTGGGAATGGCATTTGAGCGTATAGGGAAGTTTAACAAGGGAATGACAAGGGAATGACACTTGAGAGTCAAGGGAAACTTAACATTGGGATGGGTTGACGGGTGGATAGGGTCAAAAGAGGTTAATGGGGTTAAAGGGGAATGCGTAAGGGTTTTAAGTAGGAATTGAAAACGTAGACACACACACACACACACACACACACACACACATGCCAAGGGGAATGGGTAAGGATTTTACGTCGGAGTTGCAAAAATAAACATACACAAACACACAAAGACCAAGGGACAAAATACCCTTTTAGTATCCCGCACCAACTATCCTACAAAACCTGGACGGGTTCACACAAACTACATACAATCCAATAAACATTCTGTCTATCACAACATCCATACCATTCAACCACATACACACACACACACACACACACATTGTTGTTGTATTAAGTGACGGTAGAAGGGACTGTACTCTAGTCTGAAGACGAATGTCCTGAGAGAGAGAGAGAGAGAGAGAGAGAGAGAGAGAGAGAGAGAGAGAGAGAGAGAGAGAATGGTAAAATACAGAAACGTGAGGCACCATTTTTGGTTCTGTAATTTTATTTTTTGCAGCATTATAGGACAAGTAGAAATTAAAATATGTTTACCTTGAGTTTCTGAAGACAACAATATATTCTATGTGAGAAATTTTCATAGGCAATTGTGTTCATTCTACCATAACATTTGCTGTATGTCCCTAATTTAAAACATGTCATGTTTTTGCAGCACACGGTTTAGTATAATGTTACAAAGTTTCCATAAAACAAAAGAAGGGTAAACACAACACCAAAACACGTCTTGTTCTATCGACAATCAAAACTAAGAGAAAAAAGGTCTAACATTGTTAAATTATTCTGACGGCATTTTTTGGTTTTACAATTAGAGTTTACACAAATTCGAGTCATACAGTGCAGCGACACTCGTGTCAGTAGTACAAAAAATGGGGTTCTCGGCCACCTATCCCACTACGTGGTCTTGGCGAGTGAGAACCCTTATAGAACTCTACTACTGTGTTATGAGGATTCTGGCTCACCGGTGCTCGAAAGGGGTTCTGGCTTACGTTTTTTTTCATCACTTGTGCTCGAAGGGGAGAGGGGGTTCTCGGTCAGTTTCTCTATTACCGCAGACCCTTTATTGAAAAATTACTTACCTTACTTTGCGATAATGTCCGTGGGCGAGTATGTAAATACCATCTGTGGGCGAGTCTGTAAATACCATCTGTATCGTTTATCGTCGAAGGAGAATAGTCCTTCATTGTTGATGAGTAGTGTAGAGAGTTGATGTCGTTATAATCGCTAAGTTCTCATGGAGTAGTATTGTAGATGTCCCTGTAATGACTGTCTATAATGATCGATAGTGGCAATGTGACCGATGACTTTTTTTTTTTTTTTTATACTCCTTTGGCTTTGTTCTTGGTAGTATCATCATCAAGCGTGATGCAATACATTTTTGGATGCAAGGCCTATGAATTCTGTGATGGGTATGCTACAAGTTTCATCTTTGAGGTTTCCAAGCTTCTTATTATTGTCTTTACAGTGAAATGTGCTTGTTTCTGGATAATCACTAAGATCAAAGAGATCTTGATGTTGATAGAGATCTGCGTAGACATTATCAGTGTGAATTTCATAGACGAATGAATCGGTATCGGTCATGAGTTGTCTGGCTTTATCTCCGAAGTGTCGTTTGATGAAGTCGCAATGAAACTCTAGCATGAACATTTTCAAAAGACCCGAGAACGGCTGGGCCGACGTAGATGGGCTTATCGAACATGAGATGTTTTTTTTCTGGATTGGATGGCGACGACTTTTTCGTCAAAGATTTTCATGCTAACGAAGGTATCGTTGGCTACGAGCTTATCTCGTCGTCGTGGGTTATTGACAATTTCGATTTTCTTTCTGCGTCTGATGTTTTCATGGTTTTCCCGAAGACACTATTGTTCATGAGTTTAAATGAATTTTAACCGAAGTCCGCCGTGGCTTTAGCTTGCTGTTGGGTATTGAAGTCGAAGTAGGATTTCATCCATGGAGATTGTTTAAACTTGAGAGCTCGATGAACTTGTTTAAGAACGAGTCCGTGTTGAAGAGCTGTTCGAGTAGTCGATAATGTATATTGTAGTGTATTTTGTGATTGAGATTGGGTACGAGCGTTTTGATCTTGGCATCTCCGATTCCGAATCGTGTTTTTTGTTGGAGTTATTAGGGAGAAAGCATCGAGGGTGTGTGATGAGGAATGGTTCAGCGCTGAAGTGATGATCCTTATGAGCGTCTTGGCGACGGGGTGGATACTCCAGATCGACTTCTGCGAAATAACCCATGAGTTATATTGCCATCCTGCTTGTCTTTCATGGAGGAATTGTTCTCCGGTGATCCAGTGAAAATCACCTACGGGAAGGGATTGCGACATGGCCCACCATGGAGATTATTGGAATCGAGGTAGAGGATGTATGTGGATGGCTGAGTGAGATCATAGCTGGACATGTATTTGTTATTGGCGACGGCGTGCTTTTGGTTGAAGGTGCAGATGCCTCCTCGAATCATTCTCTCGGTGAACATGAAGATGTCTGGATCTTGGAAGAGTTCAATTGCACTTTACTCGTCTTGAGAAGGGCATTCCAGGAGAGACCTGGTGAGGTGAAATACCAGAGTAGATCGAGCCAATAATGATCTAGATACGTGTATCTAAAATTTTCGAAGACATCTGTCGTCAGGTACAGGTTGTGATAATCTACGAGAGTGTGACATCTGAGCACGTTCTATATCTTATTCGCGTACTGATACTCTTCCTCCGTGATATTCTAGAGATGTAAATGAGAATAGAAGGTCTCCAGAGCTGGTAATGAGGTTTCATCGAATCTGGACCACGCATCGATGTATTCGTAGGGAGAAACTCCTTTTCGTTGCAGGAGAGGAGCACAAACTCCAAATTCTTTTTTGAGATGCATGAACTTAGGACAGGATTGAGTGAGTTCTTCTAGCGACAACTCCATAAACTGGAAGGAATCGATGAATCGAAAGGGAGCAATCGAAAACATGTATTTTTCGAAATTGTTGGGGACGCATTTGATGTTTGTTCCTACTTCAGCGAGAAGGGCCTTGCTCGTGAATGGTTGAGTGCTGCGATGATGAAGTGTCCATCGTATCCTCATAGATTATGAGCGATGACTGGAAGGAAGCCTGGATCTCTGAAGCGTAGATTACAATTCACGTGTGCATCTCCTCAATAGTGACCAGTGACATGAGTGATCTCTGACTTTTATATCATGAGGTTAAAAGTACTCTTCGTAGATGTGGCATTACTGTGCTGCTTTTTGCTGCTTGAGTTGTGAGGATGTGAGGGAAGTGAGGAGTGTTGGTTTTTTTTAGGAGTTCGCAGATGCTTTTCCATTCCGTGACGAGTTGTTCAAAGAACCAAATGACGCAGTCCTCTACTCGTTGTTTTTTATACGACGAAGACAAACGTTCATCGTAGAGAAGCAGGTTTTATAGCCGATCGCAGAGGGGATGTGCTTATGTTCTACTTGAGTGAAAGAATGGATGGGATCTTGAGAATGTCATTATACCTTTTCCAGGATCGCTTCTGAGTCAAAGACGATGTAAAACGTGTGTGAGTATTTTTTGTAGTGGTGCTCGAACTGTAGTGTTCCCTCACGTGGCATGTGTACTTTTTGTAATTCTTGGCATTATCCCGACGAGACGTGATCCTGTATTCATTGGTATTGGGGAAAGCATTGTAAGCATCGATAGCAGAAATACCCATGATTCTTATGCTGCTTGTTCTGAGATCGACATAACCGTATGAAGTATTTCATGTACACAAAACGGTTGTGGTAATGCAGTAAATTGATGCTGCGTTGTGAGGCTATTTTGGATGATCAGCAGTGGATAGACCACGAACTGTTTATCGCCCGCTTTCTTATCGTCGAGTCCGAACACGTTCATGGAGAAAATCAGACACGCGGTGAGATTTAGCACGATTGGATATTCCATCTTTTGCGTGTTTGTCCATGGAGTTAGGGCTACGATTTACTGTCATCGTTTTGTGTTTGAAGCTCATCGGGGTTATGTCCCCATCGGATATTCCGTCTTTCATCTCAACGGAAATACATCGGATAATCGGCTGTGCAACTTGGATATAAGGCCTGATGGATAGCAAAACAAAAAAATATTTCAAAAACCATGTTTTCACTCCTTTTTATATTAAGCATCGATTGATCTGTACAGCAACTTGAGACGTTCTTCTCGATGCGTGCAGGAGATACAATGCTTAAACAGGAGTTCTTTATCTTAAGTGATGCTGAGTGTGCCACTGTCGTAGAGTTTTTTCTGCTACACCGCTGTGAGCAAGACGAGATCGTGCCTTATGCCCACGCTTTTGGTGAGCGTGAGATCCAAGTTGATATCGATGTTCAGATGAAAAGCGTTGACGATGGCATCTTCGAGATCTTTTCGATTTTCCATGATGACGTAGATAGGATACTGCGTGTGGTCTGATACGCTCTCAGCCATCTCTACGTCCTCTATGGTTCTATTCTAAGATAATTTTAAAATCTTTTTCAATGTTGTTTAACTCATGCATCGCATGCAGTGCTGTCTCATCAGATGCTCGTCGTAGTAGACCTTCACGATACCATCTCTGGATAAGCCTGATCGTTGCTCTCGCGTCAGCAAGGCCTGTCCAGGCGATGCTGCCAGTGTTTGGTCAGCATCAGTTCGATGTTCACAAACACGTGGTTTCGTAAGACTGCGGAAATGGCTAGAAGACCGATTCGGGGTTATGCAAGATCACGTCCGTCACAAAGACCTCGTCGTCGCTAGACGTTCTCTCTATATTTCTGGTCGTACATCTTTTCGAAACGGCTGAGTGTCGTACACTGATTGAATACCATGTCCACGATGAGCTCGTTCTTGGTTCTCATTTCGCTGATCAGTAACGCCATGTCAAAAGGAGTACCATACAGATAGGAATGGATGTTATTGAGTATTTTCTGATAGGTCAGCATAGCCTGTTTGATACTATTCTTTTTGGCCTCCAGTCGCGGCTCGAGGCGTTTCATCAGGGTCTGCATGGCTAGTTAAGCTCCGGACAAAATCAATATCATTGGATTAGCCATCGCTCCAGTAGAAATCACTCTCGTGGCTGTCATGATCAACGGAATCATCGAAATGATTCTCAGGATGGGCTTGTAACGTCGGAATGCATGTTTGTAGACGTAGACTCGTCAATGATAATAGCGGTAATACGATTCTAGTTCGTGACGTTGTTCTATAGGTAAGATTTCATCGATGTGGTTAAAGTCGAGAATCATCATGCGTCGACTAAAAACTTCAGCAGCAATTCAATTTGTGCCAAGTTTTCCTTTGAGAATTTGATGTTCACGTTCACTTTATCAACGTCGATCTCAGACCCATTTTCTCCCACGAACCACAGTGGATATATGTGTATGCCTTTTGTGATTTTTGTCATCTGATTTAACCTCACAAGATCAGACAGCGTATCAGGAGTCTCTTCCAGTTCCACATGATCCAGATATTGCTGGGATTCTATGACGTGTAACACCTCATCAGCTTTTTTTTTTCGGTGATACCTGTAGAGATAATATTACGCCAGAGCGATTTGTTTCACGTTGAGATGGACTTTTTCAAAGTCTTTCATCGCTGCAAATATAAAATCTCTGTCTCTGTGAACCCATGGACTTTATATATGCTTCGATATTTTTCTGGATCATTGATGTTATCGAACAGCTCCTGAGAGGCCTTTGGAACAGGGACAAAGTGTCTTCATGGAAGAGCACTTCCTTTCTTAAACGCAGCACTCAGCTTTTGTTCTATTTCCTTTTGCTGAAATGTTCTAAATACGCGTAGGAGGCTGCAGCCACATCGGATTCGATCTTCCCATACACGCAAAGCATAATCACTTTAAAAAGCTCTTCCATGGCCTTGTTATTTTCAAACACATGTGCCTCATCGCAAGCGTCACCTCCTCCAGAGCGGTCGTCGTGTGCCATCACCGCCACGATCGCATCCACGTCCTCGTACTCCAGTCCGAACTGCTGCAAAAAATTGCGTTTCTTGACAGACCCACGCACAAGCAGGGCTTGATCTCTTCGAAAGTGTTTTGGAGACCACTTTGTCCATGCGCACGTGATCTTTTTATGGGCCTCGTCGTCCTCCTTTCGACCAAATCGTCGTCGTTTGACATAGCTCGTTATCAATATGGCGTATGCGAGGCTTGGATGTACGATGCCTTCAATGGTTTTGGCTGACTCTCTATCATTACAAATTTTAAAGACCGTCCAATATCGATCGATGACCTCTCTGAACTGCTGTTGTCCCATGTGCCTCACAGACAGATGAGACTGTTTCACGTTGTGATGTTTCCATCTCTAGTGAGCCTCTTCCAAGGATGATTTATCCGCGTTTCTCACCTCGTTCAACTCCGCATGCACTCCTGTGGCCTGCTTAAGCACGTGCTGGTCGTTGTCAGCGTACAACGCATCCTGTCTATAAGTACCGTCAAACAGCAACTGGTACAGCTCTGTAGCGATGCGTACGATTTTTGTCATGATCTATACAAGATTATCCAGAGTAAAATTTTAAAAATAACTCAAGCCTGGATTGGATGGTTCTGCTGTGAGTACCGTGAATTTAAACGTAGAATATTTCATGTACATACTTGAGGCCGCAATGAAAAATTTGAGCATTGTGGACCCTATCGTGGCTGTACCGGTATATAAGACATCGTAGGTATTATCGGGTTTGACGCCGTCGAGTCTCCACGTGAGAATTCTTTCGCTGCCACTATTTCTTCCTCGGACCCTAAATTTCCATATCGTTACTGCTTCAGTAAGCAGTATCTGGATTCAAAAATTAGAAGTGACTCCGTTGGTCTCCACACGTTTCCAATTCCATAGGCCCCGACAAGATTTGTCGAAATACCAGATAGGCCTTGAACGACGACGAGTATTGGGACGACGCTGAAACGACGATGACGCAGCGATTATCCTTGTTTCCAGAAAGAATTTGAACATATAGCACATTGTTTCTGACGCGACGAGTGTGCACGTACATTTTTTTAGCTACTTCGTTGCTGGCTGCGGGTGGATAATCAGTCACTACCATTTTAGCTCCCTCTGCCGGGGTGACAGTTCCTGTGTTCCACCCGTCGTGGATAATTTAGTATTTCCAAACGAGTTGAGTTGGGAATACAATATCGCTTCAGTGTTATCCGTGATCGGCCACGTAGCAGGAAGTCCAAACAGCTTTGGTTTTGCACAGACGTCGTTCTGTAAAGACTAATTTGACTATCACTGATTTCCACCAAAGAGTAGTAACACGAGTTGTTGACTCAGAATCCTTCCACGGTTTCAACCGTGATGGGAGAGTAATATCCACTCGCCTCTCTATCGATCCAGAATGAACGATCTGAAATTCCAAAGTGAAAGACCATTGTCGCTCTCGTGTTGAGCCCGCTGTGCACCCCCCACACGTCTGAAATTTTGAGACGT
Source organism: Megalonaias nervosa (assembly GCA_016617855.1). Classification (NCBI taxonomy): domain Eukaryota; kingdom Metazoa; phylum Mollusca; class Bivalvia; order Unionida; family Unionidae; genus Megalonaias; species Megalonaias nervosa. The sequence continues at coordinate 10,556 of JAECUM010055110.1, forward strand.
GGTTCTGGAAATCGGAAACGCTATCACCAGATCGCTCGTGACCTGACCTGCCAGCCACGTGCATATTTCTAGATACGGATCCACCTGTTTTATCGTATTTTCCAGCCAAAGCTATTTCGAGATCGGCAGCTCTCACGGGGTGAAAGAAGTCCGTATAAGCACATTCCAGCCATGTTGAGATTTCCCGTCATCGTTCCACCCGCCAACGATAATTTATCTGTGCGAGTACATTCACGTGAGACCAGCGTGCGGCATTGGCGTCCGGAGGTGGATAACCCACATCTTCGAGATTGGTGCGACTGTAACCGCACATGTTGAGATGACGCTGCATGGAATCTCCAGAGCCGTTGACTTTTTCGACCAATTCATCCGCAGAAGAACTACTTCCAATTCCGATCAGAGCACGAAAAGACGTGTGAAACATGGTGAATTATATAGAATATGAACCTCCTGCTCCATAACATGCTCAAATACGATCGCGTCATGATTTACACGCTTAATGCTCATCAAGTCAAATAACACAAGTTGCACGAGTTTCGCGACGCAGTGGGTGGAGACGAGGTCGTCACGATCGCGGATCCAGACGAGTGGAAAACCTGGACGCAGACCTCCATAAAATCATCGTGTTTGACGACATTAAAATCGATCGAGAGAACATGAATAATATCTGCGAGTATTTTTCCTTGTCACGACACAAACACTGTAACAGCATTTATCTGACTCAGTCGTGCTACGACGTGCCTAAATAGAGCCGACGAAACACGGGATACTTCATTCTGTTTTCGGGACTGTATATCCTAGACATTGACGCCATCGCGAGAGACCATTGCCGTGGCATCTCTGCCTCCCAATTCAAAGTCTGCTATGCCTCAGCGACGTTGAACTCCAAACATGATTTTATGACTTTTCATCGCAGTGCGTAGACAGTTCCTGAACGATATCGTAAACGCTTTGACGAAATTTACCTGCCCGATTAGTATAACCGAGTCGTTCAAAAAGATCACCACACGTAGTCAGCGCGAGGATGTCCTCAAAAAGTTTATCGAGCAGAGGGCCACCTTACGCCAACGCGTGCTCGAAGACAAAGTGGGACAACAATCCTTGCAGGGCGATGTAGCGGAAGAATCGTTCAAGCCTCTCCTGACTAAAATGGACGAAGCCAAAACCACCTACGATGTGAAGCAAGATCAGTTACTAGACACGCTTAAAACGGCTCAGGAACAACAACAGTGACTGCTCACACCACCTACCCAGGAAGTCGACATTTCCGAGATGATGAGACGTGCAGAAGCTGAACAGAAAGTAGAAGGTAGGAAGGCTGAAGTTACAAAAATCCAGATGGAAGAAAAAGAAATATCTGCTGCACTCAAAATAATGAGGCAGATAGAAACTGAAACATCTACTCCTCTACAAAAATTGAAAGAGGAGCAGATGCACGCCGATAATATTGTTGACATACTCAAACAGGTGGATGAAAAATGAAAGAGAAGGCAAATTTTGAGGAGGAAAAAGAAAAGATTCACAATGAATTTTCGGAAAAGGAACTTGACAAAATTAAAATCGATTGTTTCTTAATTGATTTAGCTGCCGATATCGGTTATCAGAAAGCCCCTCCTAGCGAAGAATGGCTTGACGACATTGTGACTCAAAAACGTCAGGACATCGATGCCTACACAGCTTTAGGATCGTCTACTCAGAATAATTATTTTAAGGCACGCGCTGCACGAAACTTAGTGAGCAAGGTCAACCCGTTGTATGCACCGTGGATTGTGAGTTGACAGAACCAGGATGTAAAAACTAGCCTGAACGCTCTATTTGAAAAGACGAAAACATTTAACGATAAACTGGCACAACAAATAGAGAACAGAGAACCGCCTTACCTCTCTGGAACTGCACCGATGTTTTCCATGACGGTGGATCCACCAGAGTCTGCGGCGGAGGCCTCCTCCCTCCCCAGATGATTAAAGACCGCTCGATTCAAAGAACAGAAGTCAGCAGAGCCTCCTCAGGAAGCAGCCACAAAGAGTTCACCTTTAGAATCGTTATCAACGGAGGAGCTCGTCAAACTTACAGTAGCTTGAAAAGAGGAATTTAAAAGTAAACCTATCGTAAGTTGTTATAGTTTCACAGAACGCTTAGAGAGGGATAAGGAAAAAGGAATTTAAACAACGGGAAGAAGAGCTGATAATAAGATTTCAGGGCACACCTCCTCTCACAGAAGGACAAGGACTCCGCCGAGGAGGTAACAGTCGCTACTTTCACACTTCCGCCCACATCGTCTCTCGACTTAAGTTACTGATCGCCTCTAAACAATATGGGTGTGGATATCGATAACGAGATGGTCGAAATCCTCATTCACTTTATGGATCAAAAACTCGCCCTCTCCAATCAGTATCTCATTTTGTACGAGGACTTGATATAGACAAATGGAGGATACCACGCTCTTGTTCAACTCCAAGTCGGTCACGTCCACGGTGAAGTATAATCCTCCTCTGAAACTGGACCAACAATCGTCGTACGAAATCGCCCTCATCTCCGCCGAAATCTAGTACAGCTTTTTGAACGTCACCGTCAACAACAATCAGTTCTTGTACGTCGTCGCGCATCAACTAAAAACGATCACTATCTCTCCCGTCGGATAAAACATCTCTTACATCTCCGTGGAAATCTCCCGGCTGATCACCGCCAACGGAGACGTCTCGGCCAACATTAAAATCGAACCCAATTACTCTACACTTCTGCCTCGCATCACTCTCGCTGGAAATTACCTTGTACGATTCGACATCGCCAACTCCATCGGATCTCTCCTGGGGTTAAGTGCGCGAACGTTTCTGACTCAAAATTGCGTGTACGAAGGAGATCTGTACGTCAATATCACCGATGTCAATATCCTTCTCATCAACTGCTCGATAGCTCATGGATCCTTATCTATCGTTGGCTCCGCCTCCAACGTGATTTATTCTACCTCGATTAACGTCCCTTCTGGCTCACTCATGCAACTTCGTTTCAATCCCTTCATCTTGTATCCAATCACGACAACGTACGCGATCTCGGAAATTACCATGTGGCTTACTGATCATGCCGTCGATAATCAAAATGAAAGAATTACCTATTATCTGCAAGTACGTCGCAAACAAATGTTCGCAGATTAAATAAAGAGACGATGAGACCTTCACGCGTACATCGACGTAAAATAATCGGTGGATTTTTATCGACCCTCTTTTCTTCCGTACATGCAGCCCTTTCAGTCATTGCCACCAAAACTGCTCCCATCGCTCTCAAAGCCGTCGAAGCGGAAGCCACCAGAGCAGCCTCTTTACGCGCGAATTATCGCGGGACAAAAAAAAAAATAGCCAGCAAAATCATTCTCGCGACAACTCCGTTGGTGGCAGCGCCGTCTACTGTGGCAGAGATGCCCGTCTACAGGGAGTCGAAACAGGCTCCTCAAAACACGGCCAAGGTCCTCAGAGAGCGATCTGAAAGAATTATACTGGACCTGGACAGAAAGGTCAGTGCATACGCACAAAGTTCTCCCTCCGTCGGACCCATCATATCCTGGTATGGCTTAAAAAGATTACGGTAATTTTTATCACACTATTATAGCATAGCATCATGTATTCGAGATTCACTCCCGATTATCTTCATCTCAACGACGATACTTCCATGGATGACTTCACCACCGCGTACGAGTACGTGGAGTATCAGGATACCAACATCACCAACCTCAACGTGTGCACCCATCGAAAAATAGAGATGCGCGACGAAAATGTGTACCTGCTTCCCCATAAGGCCTTTCTGGAAGTCCGCGTGAAAGTACAAACTAACACCGTTCCACCCGCGGTCCAGCCTACCAATGCGCATATCACGCTCCAAAATAACGGATGGTCGTTATTCAAGTCGACACAGTATCAACTGAACAATCAGACCGTCGAGGAAATCAATGGCTGCTTACCTCAAGCCAGCACCATCAGGAACTTGATCATGTACAGCGATGACTACAAGCGATCACGCGCACTCCAACATTTGGTGGTTCAGAGATACCAACGCAGGAGGGACAGTCGGCAACGACATTCGTACAGGTGTAGTTCCTGCCAATGCCGCTGTGGTGACAGATACGGAGACCGCTAACTCTCTCATCTGCAGACCCGTAGAAGCAAGAGATGATAGGTACACTTTAGCCGATATGTCATCCAACGTTGTAGGATTGTAGGATCAACCCTGGTGACGGCTTCATTCGCTCCCTCTTCGCGCACCTGCGCACTACAGACTATAATGTGGGATTCGCTGCTCGACGCATTCTGATCGATAATGGACAGGATATCTGCATGTTTCTTCCTCTCAGCAGCATCTTTGGGGTACGTAGAGATATCTGTACCATCTTTAGAGGCGTCAAACACACGCTGATCCTGGAAAGAAAGTCACCCACTAAATACATGCACAGAGCAGCATCGTCAGCGGATGGACAATTCACCATGACGTGGTTGTCTCTGTGGATGCCCAAAATCACACCCTCCACAACGCACATGCTCGAACTGGAAACGAAATTAGCCCAATTCAACAAGAATCTGTACTTTCAGAGGGCAGATCAGCGTACAGATCAAACAGGAAACAAGCACATCTTTAAGCATTTTCAATCTGTCTCGCATTCACATCCGCATCAACTCTAGACAATATTTCAGAGCGAGAACTCGAATGTAACTTTGCCGTGGGAACCAGGAATTACTCTCGCGCCTACATGATGCTGATGGAAACCATGCAGAAATACCAAGACGTCCATACGGGCATACAGATCGAGTTTGAAGATTTCACTAACTTGTATCCCATCTTCCACTTCGATGTCTCCAAACATTCCGAACGTCTCAAAGACTCTCCCGCTGACATCGAAATCCGATGTACTAGTTGAACTCCAGGTGGCGATTTTGTCTGCTACGCCCTGGCCACCTCAGACCGATTCATGACGCTGGACGTCCTCAGTGGAAAATAAATATCCTTGTAAAGACATGCCTAGGAAAAAATTAATCTTGAAGACACTAATGTCCTGGCCCCTTTAGGACTCGCTGCAACCACGGAAGCCATCCTGTACAAAATGGTACGTTTACAAAATTACCCAATTGTCAATTGACCTTTAGAAAAATTAAATGACATTATCAATACGAAATGAGTGTGGCTTCCAGACCACAATACGTTACCGCACCGACACGACGAACACCAGTATAAAAAGAGAAACTTACAAGACGAACACTTAATTACGAATACAAGCGCCGAGCTACAAAAATGAATAATTCAACACAGCATCAGAGTGTGGGACACACTATGGACATCATGTTCAATTTTGAGTTGAACATACATTCACCGAAAACAACGAGTTTGACACAGCATCGACGTGAGGGACCTACAGTGAACTCCAAGTTCAATTAAAACACAAGTGCGATGCTGTGCCTTGCGTCTAGATTGATGCCGTACCCTGTGATATCAGAGATGCAGAACGACCTTACTGTTCCTATCGAAAGGGATGTCGTTCGTGTGCCATACCGCTCTACCAGTGAAAGCATTGTAACACGGCCTTCCTGCTTTACTGGCAAAAGTGATACCGTACGTGTATCTATTTATGGATATCCTCCAGGCAAAACCGAATTTTTCAAATGTTTGATCTAACACAAATTAAAACTGCCTGACTGCCCACCACAACGTATCCTGTGGTGTTGCAAAAAGAGGCAACCTTCTTACACATTACTCCAGGAAAGAGAAGCAGCATCAATATAGCTCGTAGAATGCATTACTCCCGAAGTCATTCAGATCGTGTGTAACTTTCGTGAAACATATCTTGCCGTCATAAAATTTAGTTACGCGAAAGGGTGCTGCTAGTATTATTTACATTGCTCATAAATCTATTCCAACAAAGTAAAGCACATTGTACCGTCAGTCTCAATGCCCATTATGTAGTATTATTTATAAGTTTAAAAGGCAAATCTCAAGTTCAAGTGTTAGCCTAACAGCCATAAACCCCTTGGTTGAATTATGCCCATGGCGATGCCACTCAAACACCCTATGCATATTTACTAATAGATTTAAAACCGATCACTCCCGATTATTTGAAATTTCGTGCACAACTGGTGCAACGAAGGAGGTCCTGGCATTTAAACATCACATTTGGAGTCTGTCTAAAAACACAACTGTAAAAACATCAAGCACGTCTTTTTTTTCCAAATAGTACTGAACATGGCATCCTTTCAATCTCATACTCCGACCACACTGACTGGTGCGCTGAATGAATCCTGTCGCGTAAAGAACACACAAGTAAGGTAACATTTGTTTCAAGCGAGTCTCAGAGAGCTGTTCGAATGATTTACTTTGACAGCACGTCATTTACTTCAAGGAATCATTCATATAACAAATCAAACAATTTTTTTTCTGAAAACACCAAATACCGTTGTCACAACTGTTAGATCCTAGAACTGATATTTAAACCCAACCGAAAACAAAAGCCTGATGGAAGTGAGTCTTTACGAGGTTTCAGCATGCTTCCACCTTTAAAATGGGATCCTATTGCCGAAGCAAAAAGTAAAAGGCCAAATCTCCGAAATTAACACAAACCAAAAAGAAGAGTTGTGCGGTAAGTTCACACTCTCACAAGAAAAATAAAAGTCCCAAAGAAAGAAAAAAATCTCGTGTCAGAAAGAGAGCTACTGCATCCAAACCTGATTTAACACCAATATTTACTAATTTAATGAATAAAATGAAAACACATTTATAACTGAACCACAACTTCTCCGACCGACAACGACGTCTTCTTCTAATACTCTGGAGACTGCTGCAGATACAAAAGGGGGGGGGGGGGGCATCGCCTAAGACAAAGCACAAGACAAAGCAGAATGTTACAAAGTTTACCGGATCTATCAAAAGAACTGTCAATATTTAGTCCCTTGAAAAAGGTGATCGTCGAGTGCTGCCCATAGTGAAGTCAACAGGACGTGTCGATAATTAGTGAGGACGAATTCCAGTAGAAAAAGAGGTATAAACTGCGCGTCACGTCAGTGTTTCTGTTCCTGAAAGAAACTTTTTCACCAAGACGTGCACACCGCCGCCCTCCTCATCGTCCCAAGACACAGTCTTATTCCAAAAATGGAGAAGGGACTCTATCTTTGTTTAACTCTACACTGGCACGTTTTAGTAATACTGACCAAATTGAATCCTCCGGTGCGAAAACAGATCACTAAAACAAAATCATCCATACCGTGTGGGCATGTGGTTTGATCATTTGAAAGGAACGGTACCCTTGTCGAAGATACAGAAACAACGAATAGGAAACCATCAGAACGTTCTTCGCCGAATCGTGAAAAAGAAACTGCCCATCAGTCTGCCCGTGCTGATAAAGCCATTTTAAAAGTGGCTGCTCCTTTGTTAAAATCGATTACTGGGCCACTTTTAGAAGCAGCGATTAAATAAGATGGAAGAAGATAATAAGGACATCTTTTTTTCTCGAACGGCACACTTGTAACTTTGGATCTTACGGAAGGAAGAAAACACAATTTAGTTCCATACAAAAGATGGTACGAAGAACTGATACTTTATATACCTCTTAATCCTAATATCAGTGAGATATTACTGTTACAACTGGACTTAAAAAATTGATAGATCAAACCGATTGGTCAAGAACAGAAAAATCGCAAAGGTACCGACAATTATTGCAATGTTTCCACTCATTCGCCAACAAGCTTTAAACGAAACAGTTAAACCTACTCTGAGAGATTTCAAGATTGTCATGGAAATAAATAAAACCACAAGAGCCACAAAGAGAGACACGGCCATAGGAATGGAAGAGGCAGAAACATGAGGAGTGTTTCAAACCCCGTCTACTACACCCAGACGAGAAGAAACGAAAGCTGGGACCAAAAGGATGATGTCAACACATTCTGCAGTTAAATAAAAAAGGAATGAGGCAAGACATAAATGAAAAATATAATCAAGAAAAAGGTCATCTCCCCACAACTGATGACTCATATTATTCCTATTGCTCATCAAGCCTCGTCCAAAGCATTGCCACACGAACATCGACCTAACAACAGTATTCAAGAAAAGCAGCAACAAAACCAGTCAAACCCATCGTGGATGCGCATTTAGCTATTATTCGCTTTAATGCTGCTTACGCTACTGGTTACGGTGGAGTTCAGCTATTGCATTTTGCTGTTGAAGCCAAACTCAAAAGTGTACATCTCCAACACGTTCGACAAAAGTTACAAGAACAATCCATGCAGACGCTACACAAACCCAGTTTTCAGAATGCAAGGCAATGTAGCTGGAATCGAGCACCAATGACAAGCAGATTTAGCTGGTATCTCTCACTTGACAGAGTACAATCCTGGTTACAGATATTTGTTTTGTGTCACCGACGCGTTTTCAAAATCAGCTTTGGTATTTCCTTTGGCTTTTAAAACAAGTTCAGACTTAGTACGGGCTTCCAACTGGTCTTAAAACAAAGTGGTCGACATCTTATGCGATGTCATAAATACAAAAGAACCAAAGTTCTGAACCAAGCTTTTCCAAAGAATTGAAAAAATACAAGTTCATAATTTCATTACTGAAAATCCTGAAATGAAAGCGGTGGCATGGAACATTTCAAAAGAACTTTGAAAAGAAAAACCTATGCGGAAATATGTTACACATCAACACACTCCTAAATACGTCACATTTAGTCAAAGCTTACTATCAACAATAGAATCGTAGCATAGGATGTCCACTGCTCCAAGAACACAATATACCACAACGATTTAGCAGAAAAAGATTATTCATGCTGAAATCTGGTTCTGTATGCATGCTGAAAATAAATGCTGATGTATACATCGGTGTTCACTGATTAAATTTAAGTAATCTCAGAAAAATTATATCAAAACCAAAAGAAGTTTCACACACTCTTACACTTGTCTCCATTTTCTCAGCCTAAACTTCGGAATCAAACCGTAGCAGCTACCTCTCTTGGATCCATGGTAACAATTGCTATTTTCAAAGCTCGCCCGTGAACATTGCTAAGATGTCCATGTTTTACCTTACACCTCGTTTTGCAGTTCACAATATCCCCAGTTTAGGTAAGGATTAGCCATCAAATCGAATCAATTGCTTGAATCCACGTTTTTAATACTGAAAAGATATACATTTGTTTTCTTAATAAACACCTATGTGTTAAAAA
>JAECUM010055113.1:0-38511 GCA_016617855.1 Megalonaias nervosa
CGTTGAACTCTGGGAGTTTTGTGTAATTTGGATGCTGTGTTCAATGGTCTGAAAGATATGTCTGATTTTTTCAGTGACAGGAGTTAAAGGTTCTAGACCAGCGAATCTGTGACATGAGGGAGGAAGTTCTCGAAAGATCCTTCGGCAGAACGGAAGGAGCGGACGACGCGAGGCCATTGGTTCACCATTGGTCAGTAGCTGCGGAATCGAAAAAATCTCGTGATCTTTAACTTGACCCAACTCTTTCTATAACGTATTACGTTCCATATTTGGAATCAGTTAAATTTAAAATCATTGTATGTGTAAAATATTTATGTTTAATATAACTTAGGTGTGAAAATCTAACTCAATGTCACCACATAGGTGAAAATCAATTGTACAGCCATCATACTTATTGATGAACCGTGTACCAATCATACTTGTTTATGACTTTCAATAATTGATCATATCTTCCTTTTGGACCAAAACATCAAAAGTAACAAAAGGAAATACTATTTTCAGCCAAAAGCACATACAATAGTTACTAAGATTGTAAATATAACTAAGGGTCAAATACACGAGTTGATAACAAGCCTCTTTAATGTGTGCGAGAATAATATATCAAGGCAAACTGCAATCAACATCCGGCTATATATTAAATATATTTCTGAATACAAATCCAGAGAGTTTGTGCTTTCTTAGTTTTAATTCCCACTTGCCTAGCAAGTTGATCTCCATATCAATTGCCTGCCAAGTCACGGGTCTTCACAATGCTGTTTGTCCCGGCACGTGTTCAAACAAACCGAGCGAGGTTATCGTGTGTGCGTACGGTGTCGACCAGCAGTTCGAAAAACATTATGAATTTATCGTTAACTATGTAATATATCTCGTCCAGATTCCATTAGTTTCTTCGCAGATTGCTGAATTTAAGATAAACTTCAACGTCCATATTCACGTCCCGTCTATTTTAAATGTACTGTTTTGCAGTTATTTGTCCGTACCACGTGATGTTTAAACGGCATCATGTAAAAGTTACATTTCTTTATAGTCCAAACACATTACTGTACAAAAGTGTTTCCAGCAGATTTGAAATATCCATGTATGGGGATCCACCCGCTTGCCTAATTGAAGTACAAAAAAATTACCACGTTTATTGTTTACACAAAAAGAACAGTTAAATCGAGAGAACAATTAACAAACATTACTAGATTGCTTTCATACAGCTGACTCGAAGACTTACACGGAATAACAATTGGTTAAAATGAATACAAGAAAGATCCTCTTCATCGACGCCACTGTGTCAAACACCTGTAGCTTCACTAGATACAGAGATTGCTTACTATATGATATATAAAAGCATTTTAAAGCTTCGATGTCTGCATCTTTTATTTTATATTTCTTGCTGAAATTCACGCAACCTCTTTGAAATTCATAAGCGGAGTCTCACAAAAGTTACAGTGATAACTAACCGCTGTACTGTTATCGTGGCCTTTCTGTGCTAATAAGGCAAGGACCACCTTATTGGTGAAGCTTTCGTCTATTTCCACATGAACTAGCTACTTTTCTACATGTCAAATCTATCTTGAAAAGACATAAGAAATAATAAAAAGAAATAATACCTTTAAACAATCATTTTTGCGTAAATTCAGGCCTTAATTGGCGTACATAGCACATGGGTGTTGCTAATCTATTTTTACATTAGTTTCTTTTCCACCACATTGTTCGACTAATTGCATATTTGAAAATTCCACAATAGGCTAACTGTTAAATCTTCTTCTTCCGTGGGAATAAATCTGGTTGAGACTTCAGTATTTGTTAGTTTGTGAGAAATATACTGAGTTTATTTAATTATAACTATTTACTTTCTATAGTTTCAAAGTGCAATATATGTTCTTTTTCTCCGATTTGAATTGGCTGAAATCTACACATTCTATTTGACTTGCTTGACTTTGCCCTTTCACACTTACACAAATATTCTGTAACACTGGTGAATTCGGGCGTTCTCCTTTGTTCTCAGTATATTCAAAGGCTGGCGATCATTCCTCTGTAAGAAAGTTTTAGTAAGACCTTAAAACTTCCACGGATGAACGGAATGTTCCCAAGCGTCTGATAGTACATGCTTAGAATGGGTATTGTGGAAACTGAACTGCTTTTGGCAGAAAGTCTAGTAGTTTTAAATTCAACCGTGTCCGTCAATTGCTCCAGTACCCCATTTTAAACGGGAAGCTTCGTGTCAGCTATTTCTTTTGTTTCTATTTCTTTTTTTAAAGCGTTGAAAACGTGCGGATCCTTTGTGCTGGCACACATTATTTTAATCTATGCATATAAGTTCAAAGTTTTCTGGAAGTGGGATACTGTTTTCGCACTATGGGACATTAAAAATCCGTATCCCATGATGGAAGTACGCATGGAATATACTTTGAATCAGAAAGATGTCCTTCTAACACACAGCTTGTTACAGTTTTCTAATAAGATTTTTCATTATCCCCTCACGAGCTTTGCCTCTTACGCGGAGTATTCGTTCATTTCTACCAATCGAAGTGTATGTCGTGTGCGAGGTAGTTCGTATTTCAATTTTCATGGCTGTGTATTTGTCGACTTCACCTAGGATAAGCTTGAACTCATCTTCGGAGATGGCGTTGTCGTGCTTTGTTTGTTAAGCCTGTCATCGGTCTGGCTGTAGCTGCGATCACATGAAATATGTGGTTATCAAGCACTGCCAAAAACAATGAACCATCTTAAACGGGACGTAGGGTGAGTATCTCAGGTTTTAGGGCGATTAGTCATCATAGCATACATTCGCACTTATGCTGGTATTATTGCCATACATTCGCACTTATGCTGGTATTATTGCCACACGTAAGTAGCTTTGCTAGCTACGCGAAATATAGTGTCAGCGGCATCTTTAAATATAGAAATGCGTATAGAATACAGATCTACGAACTGTTGTTCAACCTCGACGTGTATGTGCCAGCTGGCGTTACGCTCCAGACCAGATTTATTGACATAGCTGATACGTATGTGCCACTTCTCTTTCAGTCCGACACTACTGTGAACAACTGAAATTCTGGAACGGCAGACGTGAAGATAAATTTTGGCAAAATCCGATGAGCGCTGTAATCTGGCTGGCCGACCGTGTAGTCGGCAGTATTCTGTTCTTGAACGAGATTTTCAATAATAAGTGCAATACGACCGGGCCATTGCTAAGGGACTGTCACGATTGTGGATGTAAAGCTTGTTGCCAACAGCCTGACTCTGAACTGCGTGGCCTATGCGAAACTGCAGCCCACGAAGTAGTTTTGGGGTGCTGTTTCGCCTTAGCGTTTGGTCCACATCATCCTAGCCTCGAATAGTAAGGTTGGTTTGGTGACCTCATCCACGACTTACTTGGCGGTGGTTAAGATTATCTAATATTTAAACAGAGCACAAGTGCTGCCTACTACGTTTCTCCAACAACCGCCGAACGTTCGTATAGAGGACAAAGGCGTCAGCTTCAAGCTGCGGCAGCTGGACCAATGACACAGTTTTCTGGTCATGGCAAATTGATACTCCAAAGACCTTGTCTCTTCATATAAGTAGTTCGTTCCAATAAGCCTCCATTCTGGGGCGTTAGGCGAGGACGCCGAAGGAGACTCTAAACGAATCACACTAATTATCAAAGTCAACGTTGAGTATCTGCAAGACAGGTTCAGTTTGGGACGCATCGCCCTCCCCAAGAATATTATGTATGCTTTTGTGCGTTTTGGGAAGAAGATAGTCATCCACTCAAGATGCGATACGGTGTATAAGAAGTTATTCTCAAAGATAATAGTGCTGTAAGAGCTCAATGGGGGACAAGGGTGGTATAAGTGACATCGTCCTCTGTACCTTCTTGTCTGTGGTCAATCAGCAATCAGGCTGTGCGGTCTGATGGCATTCAGCCCGTATTCCTTGGCGGTTCTCTCGCAACATGATTTGTTGGGACAGACAATAAGCAACACTCGTGGGTTTCGCCCTAACTAAACTCAAGGGTGTTTGTTCAGCTCGAGGATAGCGTCCAACAACCATGAGTGGACCGGTTTCTGATGGCAGCGTGTGAGCTTACAGCTATATAACGGAAGTCTCGTATACGAGTAAGGCACTCTTTTTCTCCACAGTAGCTATGCTATGTAGTCGTCAATTTACTTTGCCTTCCACTTTCGTGGTGCCTCTGCTTCTATTAGTTTTTCAGACTCCTTATCGTCCCATTTGTTTTTCCAGTGTCGCCCAGTGTGTTAATAAACTTGTAGAACAGGATGCGTATGTGCAATAGTTCAGTAGCAATATATGTACCTAGTCAACAGTTAGAAGCTTATTGTTTTCGCATTCACTGGTTTCATTACGGGAATAACCATACTGCTGACACAATACCTTGGTTACACAGTTGGTATGATACAAGCCTTCCTAGAATCTTTAAACATATTCCTCGTTCCACTGCATTCAATAGAACTGTTCCATTGACAAAGGCATGCCTCACGACGAATTGTATAAGGTCCGTATTTATAACCGCTTCCAGACAAAAGATGGCGAACCAGACTGAACCACATCTTAGCTTCTATATGTAGTCAAACTTAGATAGAACAGGTAAATATGGCAGCTTAGCTGTCGTATTAATATAGGCGTGAACGACATCGATATCAGTTACTTTGGTGCCCTCAGGTGGCACTTGTACACGAATATAAACTAAGCTGGCTGCCTCGACAGTAATAAGCTAAATGTGTAAGCACGCCTTGGCTGTTGCATTAAAACCTAACTCAGGGGTCACGTTGCTGGAGAAGGTTTCGACCTATCCTACTGCTGTTGGTAGTACTTTTTCCTCGACCTCTTACAGTTGTCTCGCTGATCGATCATAGTGCCGCCCAATAAGCTCGCCGAACTCGGACAAATGCACGACCTACCTTAATGGAAAATTCGTCGACCAAGCTTTTGCGGTACAACAAAACACCTGGCCATATTTTGTGAGCACGGTACAGAGCGCAAATGATATCCTTGTGCTCATTTTCAGTAATGCTAAGAACTGTTCGATCGTCATATCCATCTTTCTGTATGCTTGTGAAACACGGACGCTCACATCAGATCTACAAAGGATTCAAACCTTAGAAATGAGATGCTACCGCAAGATCTTGGGCATCTCGTACATTGACCATGTAACCAACGAAGAAGTCCACAAGAGGATCCAACGAGCCATCGGATCCTATGAAGACCTCTTGACCACTGTAAAAAGGCGCAAACTGAAGTGGTACGGTCATGTCTCAAGATCATCTGGACTGGCAAAAACAATCTTGCAAGGCACCGTGCGAGAGTGCAGAATAAAAGGCAGACAGAAAAAGAGGTGGGAAGACAACTTTAAGGAGTGGACAGGCATGGGATTTGAAGATTCCCAAAGAGCAGCAGAGAACAGGGAAAGATGGAGAGAATTGGTTGTAAAGTCAACTGTGGTGCCCCCACGACCTCTTAGGTTAAGGGATTGATTATGATGATGATAAAGAACTGTTTGCTTGCGCTAGCTCTCCAGCAGCAAACAATAAAATACGGAGAGAGGTTTCTTTAAGACGGATGGCTTCTAAGTAGCGGAGGGCTTCCACACTGTCTTTTGCAGTGGCTACCGGAGTGACTGTCTCTTTGGAGTTGCTGGGACCAGGCCATTTACCAATAAGCTGATAGCTGGTCTTTGGTGGCGGAGTCTCTATTGGAATAGGCGTGCTGACTTATAGCTGCTCCAAAGTCTTGGCAGCCTTGTTTACAAATCAAACATGGTTGTTATGTAAAAGAAGTGCAAATGACGGCTATACATTGTGTAACGCTGCTGTGTCTCAAACCGGATGTCAGTCTCAATACCTGGCAAACGACGAATAAGCAGCTAAACCTAGGCATCAGTACACCACATTTCCCATGGCTTGTCAGCTGTAGAGACAAGTCTCCATAATTCTTCATATATATAAAATTTTGATTTGCCTTTAAGTGGCGCTCTTCAAGATCATGTTTGTACCATCCGAGACACGCATTAAGCAATCATGAATTCGGACGAACGTCGAGGTTATTCCATAGCGGATGTAAATTGTCCCCCTAAACGTCTTCATCCTCAGCACAAATCTCTCCCTTTATTCATTAAGAAGACACCGAATTCTTTGCAAAAAAAAGAATCATTTTTGTTGCGTGATATTTATACGATATATTTAAGTGTAGTCGCTCCTCAATTTCACTCCGCTTTATAGTGAGTGAGTGGCAAGACTGCATTGTAAAATCACATTCTAGCGGGCCTCAAAAGTAATTCAGTTAAAGTATATTCTTGCTGCTCCTAACAGCGAATGAAACCGGTGGGGATAATGTATAAATCATATACTCCACCCCAAAGGACCTTTTTTAACTGTTCGGAGAACCTACAGAAACGAAGAAGCAGGAGCTATGGAATGACTTCAAAAAGTACGTGTTCACTTTTCTTGATTCTACTAATGCTACTGAATTCATCAATCCAAACTCCCTTTAAAAATAGTTGTAACCTACTTTAGTATATGTGAAATCGGAACGGCATTGGGTCCTTATCAGACGATGAAATGTATTATTGTTAATATTCATGAGCTGTCACTATAAAGAAAAAAAAAAAAAACAACGTGTGCGGCTAAACTGCACTAAAAATCACATTTTTGAGCTGGCCTCAAATGGGATCAGGCTATTCGGTCAAAAATATATTTTTCCGCTACCATCAGCAGACAAAAGAATGGGGTCACTGTGAACATTATTGACTCCACCCCTGCCCAGCAGGACCTATTTTTGTCATTTCATGCTCGTAGAAACGTACAGACACGAGGTTCTCTGACTTCTGGAGCAGAACTCTGATATGATTTTAAACAGTAACTATGGTACACATATGTGTACCTACATAAAAAGTATGATTTCACGTTACTTGATTCTACTAATACTACATGGTGCATCAATCCATAGTCCTTTAAAAGACAGTTGCAACTTACGTTCTCACACGTGAAATAGCGAACTCATTTTGTCAATATCACAAGAGAAAAGAATATCATTGTTAATATTTTTTAGATAACACTGTGAGGAAAAAAAAATAAGAAACAAAAAGAACCCCATAAGTGAATGATAATTAGTCCATTAAACAAAATTTTCAATCAGTCGGTGAATATACAATAGCATATGCATGGACAATATAAGTGCCTGAGTTGTGCTGCATGCACTTTAACTAATTGACCTCAAAACGAGTGTTACCAAATTATCCATATACCACTGGTACGATGTGCTATGCAATACATTTTCTTAGAAAAAAACAAAACGAAATATTACCAAATACAGGTAAATGCATTACTTAGTCCGGTGTGATCCTCTTGGAAGTCAAAGAAGGAATGTGTTACATAAACATCATTTAGATCAATAGTTTTAAAACTTTAATATATTCATTTCCTTTACTGTTGTCATTTCCGTTTCGAGCTGACTCTCCGCAAATTCATGTTGAAGAAGAAAACTTGCTCAGAAATATAACAAAATAGTTGAATTAATGTTAACATAACGAACCGTAAGTAATAACGTTTTCTTCATTACATGCCAGCGTATGTGCAGGATTATATCCGATGGATACGATGAGATTCAGGATACTCCATATGGTGCCAGGAAATCCGAACAGGGTCAGGATACTCCGTAAAGGGTCAGGATACTCCATACAGTGTCAGGATACTCCGTTCAGTGTCAGGCTGATCCATACAGTGTCACGATGCTCCTTACAGTGTCTTTTTAAAAGTATTATGTGGCTCATGTTTGACAGGTTTATTTTGTGATTTTAAAGACACATATTTATATTTCTCGGATCTGCGTTTATTTTCTGCTGTTCCAGGATAACAATTAAATTTTAGAAACTTTGGTCAGTCATTTTATGTATTAAATTTCCACCTCTTGAAAGAACTAGTTCCGAAAATGAATATTTAAACATAACGCATTAACCTTACAAGAAACTAATATTTTGAAATGCAAATTCTACCCCTAGGCTATTTATGAAACAGAAATGTTTTGTTAGTAACCACATAAGTGTGTTACAAATGTTTGAAAGTATAAAACGAGAAAAACAATTTACCAACTGCAATTAAAAACTATCGCTTTGATCATCAGTTTCCACATAAACAACCATGAATGGGTATAACATTAGATAAAGACGATAAAGGATATTACGACCGTGATCACAAAAATGTGGATAGTTTAATCACAATAATTGATGAGGTATACAGCAATATAATCAACAGAGTAATAACTTCAAAAGTAATGTTCTCTTTATGACAACATGCACGTTATTATTTCATTCTGATTTATAGATAGAGCGTCGTAAATAAACAACTGACGGGATACAGACAAAATGCACGATGATGATTGTATTAATGATGATGAATGAGGGTAGGAAAAGGGTTAGTTGCAAAGATTTAAAATGCCTTCTTGTTTCACTATCTACGGTACTATCCCCGGCACCGGGGTGGGAGATAGTTGACAATGCTAACGCCCCTTTGAATATTAATTGTAACAGATTTCCCACATAAAGAATTACGTTGTTTTAACATATAGTCGGATGAAGCGGTTACGCAAGTACAATTTCACTTGCACAAACGTACGAGTCTTCTATTTCTTCTAATTATTGCACGGAAATTGGTGTTGGTTATAGTGGAAGAAATATTTCAGAAAATGACAACAACTACGAATATAGCAATAATCGTAGCACTTTAACCTTATTTCTCCAGGATCGCTTTTAACCTTTTCATCAAGGACAATAACATTTATAGATATCCAGTTAGAAAAACAAATCCAATAATATTTGTCATATATTTATGACATTACACCAACTTATGTGCATGAAGCTATAATCTAATCTGATTGCTAACGAAATGCATGAGTATTTTTTTATTTTATTTTAAAATTAGAGAATTTGACAACAAAATCAACGTCCAAACAAAGATTTAAGCACAGTAAAAACAAGGAATATGTCATCGTGACATTAAAATATCAAAGACTTGAGTAATAAGTGATGGTGCGTGGCAAAGGGTCCTGCAAACTACCTTTTGATAGTGAGGACGTCGTACACAGAAATTTGCTCTGGGATACAAAGTTATGTTAAAAACACCAAGGCTAGGAAAGCAGGCAATCGTGCCCATATCACTTCTAAATGACAATGAAAATCGTACCAGTCCACTAAGAAGCTCAGTTGTCCAATCACATTTTATGATAGAAATCTTTAATATAAAACCTGCGAGGAAAAAACAAAGTCGTCACAAACAATATGCATAGACAATGATATACAGAAGGGACTGAGTAGCCATACCGCCAAAAAATCAAATTTTCGCCAAATAATAAGTACTAACAGTCCAACCAGTCTGAAATGTTAAGAGTGTTGCAGAATGAAGAAAGACTCGATGAAGTTTCACCATGTAAGTTTCTTTTTTCTATAATCTTGTTGAAAAGCGATGCACTAATGAATTAAGCACGTTTTGCTTTGAAACCAGCGAGAGAAGAACTCCTCTGTACAGACGACCCCAAAATATGCAGTTCAAATATAGATAAAAATATAGGGTTGTGGGAATAAAATAGGGCAGTGGGTTAAAGCGAGTATGGCAGTACATTAAAGTTTAGGGAGATGGTTGACGTTCTGCCACGCATACAATATTATCATAATATGAATATAATGATACTCTCTCAGTGATCACTTTTATGGAAACCTTTATCAGAACACATCAAATTGAACACAATAATAAAAATGTTATCAAAATGAATAAGGGATATTTTTTAAAACTGAGTGTGATTTAATGACCACAAGATCGCTTCAGCACTCGTACTTTATTCGATTTTTCACAATTACGTTCTAGAGACTGCTAAATGAATCGAAGATAGAAAGTAAATAGAAAACAGACATATGCGAGAGATATTGCATGGCAATTTGCCATTTCCACATGATTTACGGTCCATTAAAGTAGATGTGTATGCCTTCGGTACCAATTCAGCTCCCATAGTAAACATATGCAAGCACCATGTTATTACAAATTCAATAAGTTGAAACTTCTGAGTGCTCATGATCAAACCTATATGTTTCAGTAGAGATGAATCCGGATGTGTTTGAAACATGTGCTTTCAATTCTGCACTAAAGAGTCAGGTGGTAATTTCAGTAATGAGTGTTCCAAACTCAAATCTTTTAAAGGACTAAAATTCCATCAGCCATTTAACAGCTTCATCATCAGCAAGGTGCAGAGCCTGCAGTCCACCGTGGAACTTTGTCAGTGGACAGTTGTTCACAATGTGTGACATGGTCTGTAGTGCTTTATAGCAACAGGAAGAGTCAGTGGTCTGGCCCAAACTGACAAAGTTGACTGCACAACGACTCTGTCCTGTCCGGAAGAGGTTCTGCGTGGTCCACAAATGCCGTGTAAGGTTGAAGCCAGGTGGGCACACAGATGGCTCAGTCACGAAGGAGTGGTTTACAACATCTGTTCAAGACCACCCGACACTCCATGTCGAAATAGCTGTCATATCCTCCGGCAACGAACCTAACCAGATTGGACGTCTCGAAGTCATGCGGACTGCTGGATGTGAGGTGATGTCCATATACAGTGGAAGTTTTTTTTCACTGACATAGACCTTAGCCAACACTTTTGTGGTTGCTTATTGGCGACGCAGATGTGGAGAAGGAATGTTGCTGAGTACCGGCAGCCATGATAAAGGGGAAGGACGTTGTGTTCCATAGATTATGCGCATTGTTGTGTTGAGCTGGACATCAATTAACTTGGTGTGGGATGATCGAGCCCAGATAGGAGCGCAATACTCGGCTGTCGAATTACAGTGGGCCAGTGTCGATGTCTTGAGTGTTTGAGCACTAGCGCCCCAGTTGAGCCAGCCAGTTTGCTGAGTAGGTTGTTTCGAGTGCTAAGATTTGTTACAGTTTTCTTCAGGTGGTTTTAGAATGTCAGTGATCAGTCAAGAGTCACAGCAAGGTATGTTGGTGTCGGGTCGTATTTTATTTGCTGACCACTGAGGATGATGCAAAGCTCACGGTTCGCATTTGCATTGTTAAGGTGGAAGACGTTGTAAACTGTGTTTGTTGCGCTTGGCTGTAAACGCCATTTCTTGAAGAAGACTGTCATTTCCTCCAGGTCCTTTTTCAATACCTCCTCAAGGTCAGTAAATGAGCGACTTTGGGTCCCGAGGGCAATGTCATCTGCATACATGAACATGCGCGACTGTGTTACAGGTAGGTCATTGACATCGTCATTGAGCAAACTTGGCGAAAGAACTTACCCTTGTGGGAGTCCATTAGTCTGACGTCTCAATGCATCGGATGTGCACTCTGAAGCGCCTGTTGCGAAGGAACAGTTCGATAGTCTCAACTATTCAGCGCAGCAATACTCTGGAAATTTTCAACAACAGCCCTGCATGCCAGACCGTGTCATAGGCCGTTGTTAAATCAAGGAAAACAACTCTAGTTTTAAGGACCGGATTAAGGTCCTCATAGGCCCTTCTTTAATGAAACGATTGTCGTTGACATCACTCGGCCTGTCTAGTTATGTAGTCATTAGTTATTATACTCTACACATTTAAAAACGGACCTGTTGAACCCATTACATCTACTATCTATTTTTACTTTGTCCGGTTCATATTATTCTATAAACTACACGTGGGTTAGTATAGAAATTGAAAAAGGTGTGTCATGTGTCAATCTATAGTAAATGTAGAAATCGAAGGGATGCACTTTAAGAAATTTGATGCAGTTTTCAGATGGTAACGTTTCCAGAAGCCTACCGCTAAACTTTTGCAGCAAAGTGCCTTCCAAATCTACTTATGCGATAAATAATATCAGAATGTTTATCTACTAAATGTTGTGTAGAATACCCAAAGCAGGAAATGTCTGAAGCAGGAAACTTGAAGGAGATTTTCTTAAGCAGGAAATATTAATTAGAATTTCTAAAGCAGGAAACATTAAGTAGGATTTCTAAAGCAGGAAACATTAAGTAGGATTTCTAAAGCAGGAAACATTAAGCAGACTTTCCAAAGCAGGAAATCTGAAGTAGAATATATTACGCATGAAATCTTAAGTAAAATGTATGAAGCAGGAAACTCGACGAAGTATGTCTGATGCAGCACACCTGAAGTAAAATGTCTGAAGCAGGAAACCTGAAGTAAATTTCTAAAGCAGGAAACCTAAACTAAAATGCATGATGCAGAAAATCTGAAGCTGAATCTCTAAAGAAGGAAACCTGATGTAAAATGTCTGAAGCAGGAAACCTGAAGTGGAATGTCTGGAGCAGAAAATCTGAAGTAGAATACCTAAAGAAGAAAATCTGAAGTAAATGACTAAAGCATGAATCCTAAGTTAGAATGTCAACAACAGGAAACCTAAAGTATCCTGTCTGAAACAATAAGCTTGAAGTAGAATGCCTGAAGCCGGAAACCTGAATTAGAATGTCTGAAGCAGGAAATCTGAAGTAGAATGTCTAAAGCAGAAAATCTGAAGTAAATGACTAAAGCATGAATTCTATGTTAGAACGCCAACAACAGGAAACCTGAAGTATACTGTCTGAAACAGTAAGCTTGAAGTAGAATGCCTGAAGCAGGAAACCTGAAGTAGAATGTCTGAAGCAGGAAACCTAAATCAGAAAATTGGACGCAGGAAAAGTTGAAGTAGAATGCCTGAAGCATAAGGACGAAAGTGTAAATTTAATTTTTTCTCTGCAAGTGTGAAATTTTCTTTGTTTCAGCCAACACAAAAAGACTATACATGTAATGTGACTGGAAGGATAACTCAGCCGTTTAAATTTATTTCCAGGTAGTTAGCCACTCTTTATGACAACTCAAGTACAGAGTCTAACTCTCTTTAAAACATGTGACGATATATTATTCCGATCGACAGACACGTATTCGACGCGACAATTTTGAAGACTTCGGCATACGATCTAATTAATCAGCAGGATCACGGTGAACATATAATACGTCCGACGCAGTCAATAAGTGTAAAAGATTTGGATCATAAAGTGGGGATGTGGAGAGAATAACAATTTCACAGAGATTTCAAAAGCTATTATCTCTCAATGGGAACAAGACGGCTGTTTGTTCGTGCATAGACGATGAGTGTGATGCAGCAATCAGTGTTGACAAATGATTGGATTTGTCTAAATTTTGATAGTGATGATGATGATGACATGACGATGATAATGATGATAAGAAATACTACAACCAGGATCAATAGCAACAACAACATTAATAAACATATATGTATTTAGTGTTTTTGTGTGTGGGCATGTGTGTTTGGATTTTTAATGTATCTTTAACAATTTGAGTCATATCGCCAAGATTTCTGCCGTGTGGCAGTTTATAGTGATGTCTAGCACTGAGGCATGATGCCGCAGACATGTGGCATCATGTCCCACCCGATCACATTATCCTGACACTAGGCTGACCAGAGCAAACACTAAACTCTTAAGGCTGAAGCAGATGCTTTTATATTTATTTAGAATACCACTTGTACTACTGGTACAAGGGATGATACTAGTAGAAGTCATGATGATAATGAGTGTCTAAAAATACAATTTTGCTAGCCATTGTTTCAATATGATAACCCTATCTACACCTTGGCGGACTGAACAGATATGCTGGTGCTTTGTCCTAGCGACATCTGTTGCATTTCATGAGTTGCCTCCCTTGGTAGTTATGCCCATTCACCAATAGCGTGGTGCATTGTACATTGGCCGAAAATGGCGGAGGCATTTGACCTAAAAAGGATAATACTTTGTAAGTTTAACATCGAAAGTATGACTATGTACCAGAGGGAAGCCATTACAGGTGTATTCGAGTGAAAGGTATTTGTGCAAACACAGACCTGCAGTGGAAAATTGCTTATTTTTCAGCCCATTCAAGGTGTCTGCTTGCCTTCTCTCGATCATGTAGGAACATTGTTCAGATTTGAACAACTTAATTTTTATTGGATGCGGTGGCTTGCTGCCGCCACATCCAATGAAGTTCACAGACCCGAAGCACATACATATTTGTACCATACGCCAAGGTGTAGATAGGGTTATCACATCGGAACCTTGGCTAGCAAAGATCGGAAAAATAATGCTTAGTTTATTTGCAGTCTTTAACTGCTTCGGATGCCACATTGTTTAAGTCCCACCACTTACTTGTACGTAGCACAGAAACGTGCACATCTATATACAAAACTCGAATTAGACTCATTATAAAGCTGATTTGTGTGTGTGTGTGATTTAGATTTTTAACGTAGGTTTAACAATTTTTCAGTTATATCGCTACGATGTCTGCAGTGTGACAGTTTATAGTGATGTTTTAGCACAGGGGCATCATGCCGCAGACATGTAGCATGATGTTCCACCCAGTCGCATTATCCTGATACCAGGCCAACCAGTCCTAACACTAACCTCTTAATGCTGAGCACCAAGCAAGGCAGCTGTTAGTACCATTTTTGAAAGTCTTTGGTATGACTCGGCCGGGGTTCGAACCCGCGACCTCTCGCATCCGAGGCAGACGCTCTACCACTAGGCCACCGGAGCGGTCATTATAAAGCTGAAACGCTGTATTTATATTTCATTTTCCTAGGCGGAACCTTCTTATCAGTTCATTGCCTTTCTATCCGTGTTCTTGATTTTTCCATGCATGGTGGTCGAAATAATGCCAAATTGGCTGGGGACTTTTTATTCGAAATATATGAAGGTATATTACAGTAGCTTCTCTGTTTGTTTATAACAGGTCAGAGACAAAACTGGGGGAAGAATGACAAGGAAGGTTGCATGACTACCGCCAATATACATATTTTCCATCAACATGACTGTGCTAAGTATAAAACTCTCGTTGAGATTCATTGGTACGGATTCTATGGGGTCCCAACCAATCCTTCACCTATTTATAAAATGAAGGAGCTACGTAATATTACGTAAACACGTGTCAACACTAAGGATTACCATTTTATACTCGCTTAAAAGTCGAGTCAAACTGCAAACAGTCAAGATCCTGATCTGCCGTAGCATAATGCCCCTGCAGATCATGGTCTAAGTCGTTTGTTCGAATTATTACTTTTAACAAACTGTACAGACCCAGATCTGTCGGCGCATTATGCGGCGGCAGATCTGTGTATGTGCAGTTTGCAGTTGGACTCCACTTATAAGCGAGTATATAAGGTACAAAAAAAACCTCATCTTTTCTGTCAAAAGATGTGAACGGCGATGACAATCGTAATAGTTGCGGTTAAGATTTCCATATGAACATTCGAATAGTAATAGGTTGGGCATTGATAAATATACTAACATAAATAAATTGCTTCTCCTCTTATCAATATCTCCAGCTTTGAGCAGTTACTTAAACAGCAAAAACACGCAAATATGTAATAATCGTATACTATTTATACTCGCTAATAAGTCGACTCCAAGTGGAAACTACACGGACCAGTATCTGCGGTTGCTTAAAGCGCCAGCAGATCTGGGACTGTGCGGTTTGTTAGGAGTAATCACTAGAACAAAAAAATCCCTGATCGTTATGCGATGTCAGATTAGGGCGTATGTTGTTTGCAGTTGGATTCGGCTGATAAGCGAGTAAGTACGGTTCATAAATTTGTCTGAATTCCATTCACTTTATACATCTAGCGTGTATCCATCTCAAATGGCTAAAGTTTACAGATGCATTATATGTGAAACTGCACTTGCAACAATCGGTAAGAAAAGTCTACAGCTAGTTAACATTATCGACACATATTTCTCAGTCATTCCAATTCTCTACACAATTACACACATATGCAAAAGTGTGTCCTCTCTTATTGAGCATATGGAGACCGTTGCACACATTTACAGACAACCCCAATCGTATCCCAAAGTTTTAAGTCTCTAAGTGGTACGAGAAAGGTTTCCTGATATAACATATGCATGCAAGTATGTAGGTACTGTACGGACAGTTTGAAATAATCCCATTTTTCTCTTAAGTGCGTTAGGATCATAATTAATAAAATAAGATTCATTGTCTGTTCTTTTTTAGCATTGCTGCTATATGCAGGAAAGCACAATCATTCAAAACAGGGAAGGTTTATTCGTAAATAAAAATGCTAATACTATTGTAACTTAAAAGCCCTGATCCGCTATTCAACTAAACATTATTTCCGCTAGATGGAACGCGCTATCGGACTGTCACGTTATGATTAATTTACTCGTGAAGCTTTCCTACCACCCAAAACGTCGACAACTAAAAACCAACAAGCCACTATTCAATGGCATTTTTTAAAAGAAATTAAAGATTCGATTTCTTCGTAAAAGATGCTTTTTACAGTAACTGTCGCTGTACTTTGATACAAAGGATGTGACAAGCCTGCACTGTCTGAATTTAAAAAAAATACAACACCAAGGTAAAGAACTGAAAAGCAGAAGGAACTCCGGCTCCTTTACATGAAGAATCTATGCAACATATCTTCGATTTGGCGACAAGAACAGGGATGTAAAGCGTACTGAACAGACAGATATGATGATAGGCTGGCATTTCAAAACAGAGATGCGAACGACAAACAAGGAGTCTATTTAGAGATCTGTTTGCTTCCATGATTACAGAGAAAATTATACAGCTTGGTGAATCCGCCTTGATGTCACAACCCTTTGTTTAAATCATTAAATTGATAAAACAACGTTCCATTTTCATAATGCTTGTAAGAGGTGAAAAGCTGGAGCTGAGATAGCCACGCCTATTGATTACTAGGTCAAGGTTGTTCCTTGGAAAATCCTACCAATTATTAGAACGATAATTTAACTCATTGTCACAGTGTCACGAAAATCTAAGGGAAGACAGTAAACTTTTAGAGCAAATGAAGTAATACATTCTAGACAGTGTACGATTTCTAGATTTCAAAGCATTTGTGAAATCGCTGCCTCCCCACATTTAGGTGTTCCTGATCGCTCTCGGATGTAATTACATAATAACCCAGGCTTAAGATTGGGTAATGATTGATTAAATGTAGATTAACTACGACTGAATGATAGCTGGTGGAAGATAAATCACGTAGAGCCGAGTAATTCATGTTTCCATTATCTCTTCATGAATGTAGTAAATACTTTCAGGAGGTAATATAGGTTTCAGTAATATTAAACCGGGTTGCTTCGTCACCAACACTTGCCCATTCACCTTTCTGTACACTTTATGGAGGGCAAATGACATATAATGGTGGTTTTAAAGGAGATAAGATTAAAACGAAATTGTGCAAGAGGCAACGGATAAAGCAAGTATATTTTTCTCTTTTTATTTTAGATGTATTGCATTTTAAACAAACATAACGTATATATGCGTACAATGTACTGTAATCGCATCCTGTACTTTAAGTTCATTAACCACATTTGATAAGTATTATCAAAGACTAGATACAATACACTACAACAGCCTTAACAAGAAACCGGAAATTTCTTTTCTGCACTACAAAGGATGTTTTACATTTTGTTTAATGGTGGCAAGGGTTGTACAAGATTTAGTATCATTAGGCAAGATATTTCATATTAAAAACCAATAACATAAAACTAAATATTTCCCTGTTGTGATTTGGGATAATAGACTCCAGGACTCTACAACATCATCATCATCATCATCATCATCATCATCATCATCAACAACAACAATAACAACAAATCCCAATGGTTTCTATATACTCGAGTGGCCGCAGGGAAATATATCTCTGTGGTTGGCGTGCAACTGCAAACTAAATAAACGAAGATATCAAAATATTGTTAAACGGACTGGTCGCTGTCGGGGATCAAAGTAGAAGAACGTCATACACGCATTTCATGAAAAAGAAAAAAAAAGTTTCTTACCTTCCTTTTCTAATATCATCTTTTCCTTAGTCATTTGATTGGACATAGTCTGCGTCAAAGGTTGATCTTTCTTCGGTAGGTTGATCAACATTTTACCATGAATTAATGCTCCGAGGCCATGCAGGTTTACATGTACTTTGTGATTATCCTCCAAGAGAATACGGATTGCGAGCTTACAGACAATATTCTGATTGCTGGTTTTGCTTAGCGCTTTATTCTCCAGCGACAACTGGGAGTATCTGCCTATAGATGGAAATCAGAAGAATAAAAAGGTCAAATAATCGAATTTCAATGCAGTTGATTGGATAGATAATGGTTTTCCAATGGACACCACCGACGTGCATGAAATGCAACAATTATTAGGTTTTGTATAGCTGTATTCCAATTAAGCGATAATGAGATTAGTGAAAATTTGAGATTAGATGATAGAACTCTTGTCATGATATATAACACAAATATATCTAAAATCCTGCTGTAATCATTCGATGTGAACATACATACGGTTAAAAGTTGTCTGTCCAGCTTGTTGGCTGTTTACTGTATTTGCAAGTCAATCTTCAAACATTTTCATAATCAAATTCATTCACTGGAACATTATATTCTCTATTCAGGCAAATCACACGAAACAAATCATGAAATTTTCATATCCTCAAACCTATGGGGACAAATAATTTTGAAGCAGTAAGCAGTAGTCTATCCATTATCGATTTCTATGGAAACCGCGCGCTCGGCAGGCTGATTCTGTCGCTGCGACAAATTCCCGATACGGAGGTAACATATATCTGCCTGGCAAGGCCTAAAAAGCCGTTTTTTGGAATAATTGAATACACATATGATATTCTGTCGTCACACAAACATCTAATATTATTTCTGACTCCAAGCAAAATTTGTTACAGTGAAATTTTTAAATAGAGTACCAGTTGTTGAAGCTATATATTGAATATTAGCCGGATGAATTTGTAGCTGATATAGAAACGAAATGCACAACAGCACCTTATAGCTTCAGTGTAATGGCTGATTTTATCAGCGACAATGTGCAATCGTTTAAAGATTGTAGGCAACTACTGCACATTTTAACCTAATGTTTTGTTTTTTCTAATCAGTTGAGAGTAGAACAGAAGAAAGTATAAAAATAAAATTTAACGATGCTGATATGACTTTATTGTTCCTGAGCATGTCTTAGACAGTTCAAAATGTTTAATGGAAAAGTATTATTAAAATGTCTAATAGAAACATTTTAAATAGCTTTAAACTGTTTGGAAATGCTGAAATACGTTGTGCCTTTGAAACCAAACGAATCGTCCGATTGATTAGTATTCCGTCTTGAAACAAAGCCCAAAAAGTGTTTTTCACACAATTGCAACATAAGTGATTCGTTAAAGGCAAGGGATAAGGGTAAGGCAAGAAAAGGAAAAAGAATAAAACACTCTAAAATGATTTTAGGATTGTGACACTCACCTTAGACCCAGTGAAATCACTTAAATTACATGATGTGAATTTATCTATTAAGGTATGAGCAATATTTTTCGGCTGCTTTCTTATAAAAAATACATTACTGTGTATAAGGTTTCATAGCAGACACCTTCTGCGCTACCGGGTCAAAATGTTCGTACTTGAATGGAAGAAATTTGATACATGCATGTATGTATGTATGGATGGATGCGTGTGTATGTATGTATGTATGTATGTATGTATGTATGTATGAGCGTTAACGAGCACTTTTCACAATAATGACCATATTTTGCCAACTGAAAGATACGTTCGAAAATGTGTACATGAAATATTCCACATAAGTTTACTGCTACAAGATAAATGTTAAAGGAAAAGATGTTAAAAGTCTTTGAAGGTTTATCAAATACAAGATGAAGGTAAAAGAATATGCAAGATCCTTAAAACATATGGTCCAAATTTATTATATAAACTGCATTCCCTCAAAGTGTCAAAACTTTTCTCAGCTGGTCCATCATTATTCAGTTTCTTAACTGAATTCGCTTCAGACTACGTCCGTCTCACAGAGCGGAAGTCGATATACTCGATAACAATGGAAAGGTAATACGAATAATTATTTCACGATAGGATGCTCCGATTTCATTGAATTTACTCCAAAACGGAGGCTATTTGTTGAGGCCCTTTTGTACTGGTAAAGTTGAAAATATTATATCCCGGGGATTTTGATAAGCGCAGTGATGATTAGGGAATATAACACTTTGCAGTGTTTCCAAGATTTATATTTACTACCCCTAAATCAGCAGGAATGTTGGTAACCAAAGGTGAACTGAAAATCTTCAGTGTACAAGCTTTGATAGTTGGGCCTTAAAACGATATAATATAAACGGCAAGATTATTATACTGAAGACCATATTTCGTTTGACTGAGATAAGGTGTTGGTTCATTTGCATTAACACTAAAGCTTTCTGATGGGTATGCTCGAAATGTTTTCAAAGTCAAAGTCCCTGACTAAGCATCTGGAGGTAAGACACATAAGCTGACTCGTGCAAATTAGAACATAGTCAAGTTAAATATAATCAGAGACCTGTATAACGAAGACTTAAGCATAGTCAAGTTAAATCTAATTAACGACCTGTAAAACAAGAGCTATTAATTTTAATGTCCTGCTCAGTCTGTGAATTGCCATGACTCGTATTAAATCAATGGGGTTTATGACATTTGTTCCTGAGGTGTCTGACATGCGGAAGGAAAGTTAGTTTACAGTCATACATAAGCCTTAACGATGGGTCTCACCTTCAACATTAAAACCACAACGGTCAAGATAGAGCTTTGGGTCATCTTGAATTATATTTAATCAACAGAAGCAGACGTGCATACAAACAATTTAAGATATAGGAAGTATAAGCCCATTTATGAACTATGTTTAAACTTATCTGTACTTGATGATCAATTGCATACAAACTACTCTTTGATCTATAGCAGATCACAAAGTTGTCGACATATAACGATCAGTCAGTTCCTCGATCAAGGCATTTCACAATGCTGTTAATTCAATGTTGAATGGAGTAACTGACAATACATATATCCAGACGCATGCCTTGAGAAAGAGGCTGCCTACCTTAACTGTGAAATTTCAGTCCTGTAGCAAGTTCTGTAGCAAGTTTGGTGGGCGGTCCCCTAGACCCATGTTGAATAAGTTCATTTAATATGCCATACTTCCTTTTGTGTTATAAGCTTTCTTCATGCACAAAAGACCGCCAGTAATGTGCTTCCATGGCGTCTGAATGTCCATGGAAAGTCGGAAAATAGTGTGTTGGCTCGGAATACCAGATGAATCATTTATCTTCCATTCCATGTCTTTGTTGATGCAGGTTGTTAGTGATAAGAAATGATAATCTGAAGGATTGGTATGGTTCTTCCCAATTTTAGGTACTTGTATCAATGTTGCGTTTTGCGACGACAGAGAGGAGTCGCAAGTGTCCCAGTTTTTGTATTGTAAATGTGAGTAGCACATTGAGAGCTGTATCAGGTAAGTCATCTGTGGCTATGAACTAGTTCTGCTGAACTGTCATGGACTTGATGAAGAGAGTCTTTTAGTTTTTTGAAAACTTAAGGTTTATTGTAATCTTCAACGCTAGCATATTTGACATTTTGATGAAGTTTTCCTTTCTGGGTTTTGGAAAAATTAAACATTTTTAGAATAATTCGGTATTTGTGACTTCTGCCAAAGTCGTGTACATTTCATCCGATTTCGTTACATGTTTTATTCATCTGGTTTTATTTCTATGATTTTTCGTACCATGTTCCATACTGGTTAAATACGGGAGCGAGATTTGTACTAAGATTGATAGGATCTTCATGTTTTCCGCTTGCTCTCTATAATGGTACGATGGTCTTTAGCCAAGTAACTAAGGTACTTATTCAGATTCTCAGTTGTTGCTTTCGTATTGAAGTTTTCACGAACCATTTACGGTTCACCGTTGGTGATTTTGCACACATCACTAAAACTATCAGACGTTTATAAACTGCTGAAGATTATATCTCCAGCATCATAATGAAAAATCTTCGTAAATAGGGTATTGAAACCACCATGTTGTCAAAAAACTAATTTAATTCGCAAAGGACTGAAACATTTCTCAGTCTGTTTTGTTCAGTTTCTATCTCTTCCCTCATTCTTTTGGTTTGGGAGCATTCTTGTTGAGTATATTGAAAAGTGTTCACGGGCGCAGAGGTCTTCGCCTACTTCCCAGGAGGAATCAAATACAAACGATCAATCGTAGATGGTCAGATGTATGGACGAGTATTATTATGTGACAGGATGCAGGTGCGACTTAGGATTAACAAGTCAAAGATTGTGTCTGGAAACACAGTCTTTATTTTCGTCACTTTATAGTTAATATCTCTGCAGCCCTAAATGTATGGTGGTGGCCCGAATGTCACACACATGAAGATATAAAGACATGAAGACACAAATACCAAACCAGGCAAGAAGCAAATTGCAACTTCCTTTAATTCCATTTAAAACTAGAATAGAATCAAGGAGGGTAAAGTTTTAAAAAATGCCAATAATTATAATTATTGAATTTACAGTGGAAACAATCCAGACTTGTATGAATATTTTAATAATACAAATACAGCTAGAGTGAATAAAATCACATGTTATTTATTGTCATAATTTGAAAGTATTATTGACAGAGGCACGAATTTGTAATGATATCTAGGACAATTTGTATAAACAGCAAAATGATGATCCTTCAGAACACCGTATCGATAAGTGTGTGACGGAGGCATACCGGCACTTTGTGTTTAGTGAAGTTTGCCCGAAGCATATTATCTAAGGAGACAAAATATCTTAGACAATCAAAGAGTTAGCCATATTCCATCAGGGCTTAATAAAGCCACTATATATATATATATATATATATATATATATATATATATATATATATATATATATATATATATATATATATATATATGCGCAATTGTATGTAGAGAGACACACTGTACTCAAATGTTTAACAATGTTTTGAGCAAAAACTGTAAAGCTAGTGTATGAAGAATTCAGACTGAAAATGTGAAACCTATGGTGTTAGCAAAGAAAGATGAAAACTAATTTTCCTCAGCAAATATATATTAAGTCTACGAGAAGAGAAAGCGGAACGAGGATAAAGTTCTCTACCATGAACATTTAACAGATCAATATATGTCAAGCACATAACAAATGCTAAATGAATTACAAATCCAAAATACATATATAACTCGTCCGATTAATTATTCATAAAAGAAGGAGGTAAAAATTATTGAGATGAAGAGAAATACCACCAGACAAAAATGAAAACATATTTCACTTAGCACGGAATTCATATTCATAGGTATATGAAAGAAAACTACATATGCCAGTTTATGAGGTAATAGGGTTTTAAGATAGTTTTATGTTCATTCATCAATGTATAGAACAGCTGGCGAAAAGTTTAAGTGATGAACAATATACAGTTTTCAATTATGGCATATAAATATTTGAGGAGAGATATTTACCCATTTAAATACACGGATAGCGTTGAAAGGTGTATTAAAACAGATTTACCATCAATATAAAATATTTGCTTCATCATTTGACGATTTAAAACATATTAAATGAAAATTGAAACTATATGGAGGATGTCATAGAAAGTTTCAGTAGGAGAATAGTGGGAGATCATCATGTCTATTATAAAAGATAACTTGTTAATGTATTATGAATTGAGGAATGTCGTATGAAAATTTAAAAACACGACCTTGCTTACTAATCTTGTGCTCACGTACTCGATCATGATTGAAATATAAAGATATCAGGTGCTGAATTTAACTGTCGATTGGCAATGACGTGTTCCTTATAAATGAGAATGGATTAGGAGGTGGAATTAGCATGCTAACGGATACATATGCAGAAGAAAATCAGCAATACAATTCATGCAAAGACGATAAGATGAGAAATTATAATGAGTACGAATGGTCAAGGCTACCGTTATTCATCATGCACATATCTGGTAACAATTTGTATGAAAGTTTCATAAGCCAATACATGCTGCCACAAATAAAGACAGACAACAAATGAACAAACTAGACTTGTTGAAGATTATGTGTTCGAAATACCAGTCGACAGTAACACTTTGTTGCATCTTATAAGTGGATTTGGAGATTCCACAACAGCCGCACAACTATTTCAATGACTACCAATTAGCTCCAGATTCATTAATTCCTGTTGAAAATGAGTTATCAGAGTTACAATAATACACAATTAAACGTATCCAAATCAATGGGGACACTTAAAAATAAATTTTAAAAATGTCATTTACATGCAAGTAGGTTTAAGACTGAAAAACACTGCATTTATATTTCATCAACATTTGTGGTGAAAAATCGACGTATAACTGAATGGAATTTTGAGCAAAAATGCAACAACGATTTTGTGATAATATTCTGCAAATTAATGAACAACATTGTATTCAGTGAACAGGTGGAATATTTGAAGAAAGAGACTTCGGTAAACATATGTACAGTTGACAATAAATGCTTTAACTGCCAAAATGATTTTTCATTGCCAATAGAACAGTCACTGGCGATTATTTAGTGTTAGTGCGGGAAAAATGATCTAATTAACCAAACTTTTTAAAGGTGAATTTACATATATTCAAATCGTTAGTTTATAATTATTTTGTACAGCAATTTGAAAAATAGACACAGAATTATGCTGCTAATGACTAATACTGTTTGATTGGGTTTCAATTTTGCGACAGCAAACATCCACGGTGATAACATCTGATTTAATGTCAATAGTTATTGTCAACAAAAGGACAACATATTTGGTATTCTGCAATTCGATACGAAACTTCAGGGTCGTTTCAAGAATAAGTTGAATGGTGTTTCGGTTAAATGTCTGTGCCTTCTTGTTGGTTACCAAGGAAATATTACGCTGCTTCCGTAAACTGTTGCCCCAGTTGAAACTACTGAACATAAATCTTTATTGGTGGACTACTGAAAATTTGTCTATTGATGAGTTGTACGCCTCTTATGGAATAATTTCTGTATATTATGGGAAAATCAAATGTGACAATCATTAAACGTTTACTGGCATCAATGTAGATAATTATCTCTCAAGTGATGTTGGAGAAACAAATAAATAACTCCATTTCTTTGAAATTGACTAATTGTACGAATGATTCTGAAGAAAACGTATCGTATTGCAAACCAATGTTTTCAATAGTCCACCTTCCATCGCTTCAGAAATGTTCGTAAGTCTTATACTAAGTTTGAAATCCTACAATGATCTTTTTGAATCTATTAAGGACACTTTAAAGTTTCAGTAGTATTAATTGGATTGTTATCTGTAGAGATTGTTCAGCCTGAAAGTTACTTGAAGTGTATGTGATACAATACCGTGCTCGATTTAACTATTTAACTGCTTTTGTTATTATTTCTTACTTGTCAGGAGCTATGTCCATAATGTTGAGATTACGAAGTCTAGTCTACTAAAACAAAGCGTCCCAGATGGACCACGTATAATTGTCTCAATGGTATATTTTATCGTTCCCGTTTAGCATGGTTTTCCACCTTTCATCAATTATATCTCATCTTGTACAATTCAAGATTGTTTTCCCTTCTTCCTTAGTTATTTGAAATTTGTATATTCTATGGATAATTCTGATCCATATTCCTCTTGTAACCTTCTCTTATTATCCCCAACCGCAACCGGCTTCTGTTCTCTCACTTTATTTTGTTTCCAAACATTTCTACATCTTCTCATAAACGTCATGGTTTAGTTAACATTAAAACATACCGTGCTTTTCTTGATTTAAGTAAAATAATTGCTAGTCGTATCTTCAAGCTTGCTGTTAATATTCTGGTCTCAGCTTTGAAGTAATGATATTTCTCTCCTGATCTTCATCATTCTACCCAGGAATTATTCGGGATAATTGGACATACATTACCTAATAATATCAGTTATTCTTCTGAATATCAAGCTTTCTAATAAACTTGCTTTCTTTCAATTAAAGACGATTTCTATCCAAATAACCATGATATACCCACGTTTTCTTGCAATTTCTTCTTTAACATAGCCTATATCTGGTATGAAAATTTAAACGTATTAATATGATTCATCATATGTTTCTTTTCGTGTTATTTATGTGATACGATTATCCATGATCATCAGAACACTAACTAATTCTGACCTGACCCGTTTTGTGAATATAAATTAACTTGTAAGGTTCAAAATTTCCAAATTACGTGCAATATCATCAGGATTTTTTCCTAACTTTGTATCCAAAATTGCTTTCCTTTATGATAAAAACGTGCATATTGGAAACTTTAATCAATTTTCTATCAGATCAGTTCTTGTTGGTAAATGTTGTCTACTTTTTCACGTAGGTCAGACAGGTCAGACGAAAAATGAGCCTAGAAAGACAATACATGTACATAGACAGAATGCAAATACAGAAGATTTAAGATAATAATAATTGATATGATTGTTCAGGTGGAAAGTTCCATGTCCTCATCTTGTATCACCTATTTACTGATAATCAATATTTAAGAGAAGAATATGCACTTTATTTTATACGCACTAAACAAATAAATCTTAATTGTTCTAGCAAAACTGTCCATATTTCTCGAAATTAAAACAGTGCCGTATACACTGTATTCTTGAACTGCTACATGTTAATAATTTAACCGTAAAAATATATATATTTAATGAATTTTTAAAAGAGATACTTTGTTTTAATTGTCATAACATACCGCACAGGGCCTGTCTTGAGTCTATTTCTGTCAAGTTTGTTTTGCTGTGTTTAGTATCAGTCTGTGGGTGGTGCTTAATTGTTATGCCAGTTTTGAAAATGTATTGTTGTATCTAGGTTTTGTTTATAAATGAATCTACATTGTTTTCATATCGACCTAGCAATGAAGACATTTATGCATAAAACTGACGTCACATTCGCTATTTTTAAAATTACTTTTAAAGTATAATGTACCTGCCTGATGGGTATTCATGACGATGATAATACATGTCTTATTTGCAACTGATTTTATTGACTTAGCGGATGTTTTCTGTTACATTGTGCGATTGATTTTTTAATTGTTTTTTGATGTTTTAAAAAATAGAAATGTGGTACCATATTCAAGAAAAAAATCATTTATGTTGAGTACAAGTTTATCTGAACTATGAGTTAGTCACTTATAAACTAGCTAAAACAAAGTCAGATAATATACTTCACAACTTCTACCATATACATGCATGACGGTGAGCCAATTGTAAACTTTGTTACCACTTGCAAAAGCATTCCCAAAGTTACCGTAAAAAGAACCGAGTTTAATGTTGCATGGCAAACTGCGTTTGCTTCACTTGACATATGCTTGAAGTTAAAATTATGCTACTTATATATCACAAAGGTTAAAGCATTTTAGCAATGTAAGTTTAACCTTGCATTTGTCTGTGCAGTATTAACAATTTTATCTATTGAAAGCCCATAGGCCATCATGCTGTTTATTGTGAAGTAAGCGCCAATGAAATAATTCATTTTACATTTCTCAAAAATCCGTATTTGACGGTTGACCAATGGGCATCTCAAACCTACTGTTTATTGTGAAGTAAGTGCCAATGAAATAATTCATTTTACATTTCTCAAAGATCCGTATTTGACGGTTGACCAATGGGCATCTCAAACCTACTGTTTATTGTGAAGTAAGTGCCAATGAAATCATTCATTTTACATTTCTCAAAAATCCGTATTTGACGGTTGACCAATGGGCATCTCAAACCTACTTTGAAACAATGACACAGACTACTGTAACAGCAGTTTTAGTCGTTATATTGTAAATATAGTACACGAATATTATCTTAGTTTCTGGGTAATGGTCAAAAAATTCAATAGAAATTATTTTTGTTCAGTGCATTTCTGCTGTGTACGAAAATATCATACGAAATATATAGGAACAAATATTTGATGCAAGTGTTGAACATTTACATTGTAAAGTCATGTACCTTTGTTCGTACATTCTAATCAGTCAGTCTCAGAAAAATCTACCAGTAGTCACTGATGCATTAATTTCAAGTTACTTTAAACATTAAAACTGCATTCGATTTAAGTTTAGTGCTTTATTGACATGCTTAAAACGAAAACAACAAAGATAATTTGTATATGTTTAATACACTCATGGTCAAGAGAAATACATTGTCAAAGATCCTTAGTTTCAAATGTTTGTAATAGTTTTTGATCAGGTCGAAACAGCAGATAAACATTACTTAATAACAATATAAATATTACTATGTTAACGCAATATAAATGACAGTATCATTTGCTTGAAACATTTAACAAATCAATAATGTGGAACACTTATAAATACTAACACTAACTACAGCGTGGTCGTATCTAATTATTTTCAAATTGTATAATGTAATTTCAAAATATTCAATGTAAAGAAATGCTTAAAATAGTCATATATGAACATGATATAAAATCAACTAGTCAGTCCTCATAATCTTCACAGTCCATAGGAAGAGCGACTGAACAAGCAGAACCTGACTTTTGCATGCAGGTGAACATTCAAAATTGTATTTGTGGCATATGCATCTTGCAATGCAACAGTCAATCTTACAGTTGCATGTGGTCATCTCCTACAGACTGCTTGGTGCTGGTTGAGCATCACTGGCCACAGTAAGTAGTGCTCCTCGGACTTCTTTCCATCCCCACAGAATGGAATCAAATTTACCATTATCTTGCCATGCTTGAACATGATAGGAGACACAGAATGAGTGGTACATGGCTGTAGCAGATATTGGAGGCAGTGACCTCAACTGGACAAATGTTGAAGTTTTCTTGACATTCTCTCAATAAGGCTAATAACGAAAACCCATGTATGGCATAGGTTGATTTACCACTGTAAACAACAACCAAGGCTTTATCTCCTGATAAAACCACTTCAACAGCAGCATATTTGGAGCTGTTGAAGACCTCTGCATACTCTTCCATATTCCTGATCTTCATGAGTCCTACACCTTTTCCAATTCCAGGCAGTAGGGAAGTTGTATCATAACCAAGCAGAGAACGAATGAAGATATAATTTTGAGACAATGCTACGGATAGACAGGTCTTCACAACTGAATGGGTTTCTTGCCTTCATGACCTGTACCAGTTTTTCAGTGTCGTTGCAGTCTCCTTTCTTCCTTGCACTGAATGTTTCCTGGTGTTGATCACTGGTTTGGAAGATTTATCATCCAAATTCTTGCAAATTTTATCCGTGTACTGCATTCATAATTGGCTCATGCAGCTGCATTTGATCTGTGCTTTTGTATTCTCCAACTTGCGTGTAATATCTGTGATTGCTTCCACGTCTTATTTACTCATATCACTGCCTTTTATTTCACTCGCATATTAATCCTTTGCTACAAACACCAAAACGTTGATTTCACCTACTCCAAAATATAAATTGAGTGCCATCTTCTGTGACTATTTCCTCATTAAAAAATTCGCAAGTTACCCCTTCATACACTTCTATAAGCTTCCAAGGTGATGGCAACTGGAAAATTGATTCCACAAGATGAATATTCAAAGCAGCATTGGCAAGAAAGTGATCCCTTCTAGCTCTTGCAATGGCTTTTCCAGTCAACATGTGTGTAATGTACAATGTACATGTGCTGTCATGTACAATTTCAAGTATCTCTTCAGGGCCAGAGCCATCCATCAGGTGTCCAATACACTGCATTGTCATCATTTTGATTTGCGAGAAATGTCAATGTACTAATACTGCGCATGATCTGACTCATCTAGCAATGCATTAATATGTAAAATAATACCCCTAAGTCCTACTACACAAGTAATATTTAGAATTTTAAGTTGTAATATAATACTCATGAGTCCGACAAGTCTAGTAATATTTAGACATTTATACGTATTGGCAATACTGGAATTCGAAGTTCATGACCTATTCATTTAATTATTTAATTAGCGCGTCGCGCAGGCAAAAATAGACTTTTTTGTTGTGTTTCTTGTAACAATTGTCAACTACTATCAATGTGTCAAAGCTGTCAATATGACTTTTCTGGTAAAACACGATACCTTAGAAATATAACATCATTTACAATAGTAGCAGCACATTAACAGTAACAAAACGCTGAAGAAGATATTATTCCTGCTGTAAAAACTGATAAGTGATGTAAATGCACAAAAAGTGTTATCACACTTTATTTGTTATATGCGGACATGGAAATTTAGCAAGTCGTTTAATAGAATATTAATGACGACACTATTATGGACACCAGTGATAGAGAAATCGGTCAGTAATATCCACGTGGAGAAGAATCAATCCACATTTATGTCTTTTGACAATAAATCTATTCCATTTTGTCCGTGTTGGGAACAATAAAATAGTCGGGACAGAAGTTGTCATTAAGGAAATCTGCGAATGAGGCGTTGATATTTTTTCTTCCGATCGATAGCTTGAAGATATGCCTTTCGAGCTTAGTCCTAATGTTTATCGGATGAATTGAAATGATGTACTGAAAGGATAACTAATATTGATATTCGTCCAGTCACACACATGTAGGAATAGAAAAGGAAATATCGGAACTAACTAGGCTGAGTTCTATAGATCACGTGTCTTATTGACACTAATAATTAGATGTCCGCAGCTCAGCAAATCATCGTCCTGTCCAATCTAGCATTATGCCCTCCTGTGACACAAATATGAACAAGTGCCCCCCCTCCCCCGCCAAGAAAAGCCCCTCTCAGGCCCAGCTACCAGAGATATATCTTCATCAAATCTCATTATCTCTGGACTCCAGCCGTTGTGGATGTATCAAATAAAATATTCATACAGTTTCTAGTTGCATCCCAAGTTTGAAAATCTAAATCTTCATAACATACTAACACACACAAAGACACGCAGAGTGTCAGCTCATACTTTTCCTTGCGACGCGTGTGATAATAATAATAATAATAATAATAATAATAATAATAATTGTAGTAGTAGTTGTTGTCGTAGCACAAACATGAAGCTACAGATCGGTGTTAGATTATTGAACATGGACCTTATTACCATTGTTTTCGTGAAAAAACTAAGGTGTACTGGGTTTGGGAATTATTTTATTATCAAAAATCATTTCCTTTTGTTTTAGCAAACATGAAAATACTCTTCATGAATAAGAATTCATGTTTAAAAAAAAGATCATGAAAACTTACGAGGATCTTGGGAATATAAGGCGTAGCTAGGAAGAAAAACAACTAAGCAAAAAGCTACGTTGAAGCATGTAAATTTAAGATAGGTCGAAAAAAGTTGCTGCTACTAAGTATCAAAAGGGCTTTTTTACATTGTAAACTTATTTAAGTAGTCAGTAATTGTTCTAATACTGATTCTAGTGATATGCAATGACACTAAACAATACTAAGCATATCCAGCATGAAGATGTTATCATAGAGTGTAACGTTGATATTGTTTCAGATCCTTCCGAGCTAAAATTGATCAATTAAACACTAATATTGATCAGTTTTTATGGTATGGACAGTCACAGAGTACTTTCTCCCAAACTTTTATATGTAATGATGTTGTTGTTTTCCATTTATTTTACCCTATAATGTATACTACATATATGCAAAACCATTTCCCATTGCTCGAAAACCGGGTACAGTGGCGGTGTTATAACAGAAAAGTTTTATATCATTGCCAACTTCCTAAGTTTTATATCATTGCCAAAATCCTATTCAACAGGCCTAATAAATATAAGCTTTGAGAAGAATTACTCTCTTTGAACTAAGGTGAAGGTGAAATGCTATAATAATTTCAGCTGCAAAAACAAAAACAAAAAAAATCACTACGGCTCTCCCTTTGCTTGGCGACAGGGAGCAATTGCTCCTTTCCAACTCACCTATCCCCCTCGCGCCGACAATGCTCGGTTACAGTAAAACTCAGAACTAGATGAACCATGTCACTGTTACTAGGGTGCATTGTCTATCAATAATAAATGTAACAATCGATTTGATTGGTCGATCGACAAGAAATGTCATCATGCAAGAACTATTACGTGATAGCTGTGTCACTCTTATATTCTGACGCCTATTTATGTTGTTTTTTTATACCGGAAGTTAACACTCTTTGAATTAGTAACTGTGGCTTAAATTTAAGTCAGACTTAAAATTGACAATAAAAGGTATGTTTCAACTTAAGCCTTGAACTGGTGAATCTTGATAAGGTCGACTGTTACGTCGCCAAATGCGGTAGAAGTCACAACGTTGGCGAGTTGCTTTCTTATTGCCCTTTAAACAAATTATGCTACAAAATTTTGTCTTAGTTTATTTAAAATATTACATTATTGAAACCTGATTTGAAGGGTCATATGCATTATAGTTGCCGATTACTGTATTAAAATACTATATTATAATGCATAGAATCACACCAATGATGTTATAATAGTATAATGTAATTAACTTTTTGTCCAATGTCATCTTTTTAGTTTCATGCTTAACTACAAACGAATGTATACCATGTATCACTCATTCTACCTGATGTGTTTAAATTTGTTAGTCCTTTGGAGGTTGATTTTTATCTTAACCAAAATGACGGTTGTGTATATCTCTGTATATATCTTGATAGTTTTAGACCACTATCACAAGCAAGACTGTCACTACGGGCGATACACGTCTCCTTAAAATTACAATGGTAAATTTTTTATTTGTCTGATAAAGTTTGTCTTGGACTCCTGAGCTTCAACTCTAAGTAGCCAATATAATGCAATATGAGTTTGCAGATTTTTAACCTGAATTCTCGCAGATGACACTCATGTGCAGTAAAAAGATATGAAACTTTGGGCGATTCCAGATATCTCTGGAAATTTTGCAAATTCCACTTGCCCCAGGGCAGATTAAAATTCTAATTTACCCTACTAATATACCAAGGCAGATCTGAAATCCAATTTACCTTAGGACAGATTAGAGTTCTGCTTGCCACGGAGTAATACCGTAGACTGTTAGAACATTATGCAACACTATACAGCCTGTGTCTTTTCCGCAAGCATTTTACAACACTATACGTTTTATACAGACATTAAGGCAGTGAAAATTGTCACAGTGCGCAAATATTTGCTAAAACCAGAAAGTCTTCGGCAATATGATTATTACATGCAGATTCAAGCAATTCACCAAATACTTTAGTCACAGTCCTATTCAATAGGTATGAAAAAAGGAAACTAGAAGCAAACACGTAACGTAAAATTATGTGGCGGCTATCCCGGTTATGACAGAGTAAACTAGTCGCCAATAAAGAACTGCTGAGTACTCAATAAGTATCTATACTCAGTGTAAATCTAACAATATTGGTTACACTTGACCATGGCACATTTGAAACTTTTGTCCAGTTTAAATGGGACTACGACAACGACTGAATACATCATCAGTAAGGCTGAATAAGGCAAGAGTTTACTACTTCTAAGAAACTTTGTTGGTTAAATAAGCAAAGACAAGATGGATAGGGTCACTATAGAAGACATTCACACATTGTGTTTGCAGTCATGCGCTTTTCTCATAGCTCATTGTGCCTTGAAGTAGAACAAACTAAGTAATACATGTTTGTATATGAATTACCTAGTTAGTTTTCCCTGCCACCTGAAATAGCCAAACAACAGTATCGAAATCGAGTTCTCCATTCGCTTGTTCGGACTTAACGTTTTGATCAGGTAAAGCCAACAAAGCTATAATATGTTGAAAACGCAATCTGTTGGCATTTAATACATACTCATTTAATCTTGCATAGTAGATACGGTGTTCGATACAGGTATTGAATCCGTATTTCCGTATCGCTGAACAAGATTGTAACTATTTATGTATTTTTGTCCGACGTCCGCTGCTCGATATTATTAGATGCACTGAATGTTGTCATGTATATCTATATTTTATGTAACTCCTGGCATATAATTTTATCTACGTTTTGTAATTTCTAATCATGATTGTAAGTTGTACCGATTAACTTTAATTGGTGGCGTACGTGCTTAGGGTCTGCTAAGATAGTAAACAACGCGAATAGCGTAGGCTTTATAAATAGATGCTAACGTACGAATTGACAGTCGCTAGTAATAGATTTATTAGCAAATATACTTATTACTAGATTCGGCATTTTTTACATTGGCTGGAGGGGTTTTGGACGGTTCTAGAAGAATTAAGTACTTTTTTCCATTGGTTGGGCTGGCTGACATGGATATGTGCTTCGCATTTGTTACGTATATGTAATTAAATTACTTGTGTGTAAGTTTTAAATTTCTTTTTATTTTATTTTCGTTTCATTACATTTTATTGTAATGATAATTTTTTCACTGCATTTGACATTTTTTCAGAA
Source organism: Megalonaias nervosa (assembly GCA_016617855.1). Classification (NCBI taxonomy): domain Eukaryota; kingdom Metazoa; phylum Mollusca; class Bivalvia; order Unionida; family Unionidae; genus Megalonaias; species Megalonaias nervosa. The sequence goes on from JAECUM010055113.1 coordinate 34,120, forward strand.
AATTCAATTCAGTTCTTTTAGCTTGATTAGAACGCAGTAGTGTTGCTTCATTGTATTTTTAGCTGACCTAATTCTTGATCTTGATTCAGATTTAGTAAAAACAGAGTGAAAATCATTGGTCGTAATCAAGGTCATACTTGGCCTGCGTGTTAGTTGAATGAACAACGTTTTATTTTTAGAGTCATTTCCAGTGTGGGAATCATTGATTCTTAGCTAAGGCTATACTAGCCTACGTGCTAATTGACATATTATTTTACTGCGCTGTTCGAATTAAGTGACCACGTGACCCATCACGCGGGTCTGAAATTGCGTTTATAGTTGGGTTTAATACTCATATCTAAGTGATTTTAATTCAGTCGTAAATTTACACCTTCAGAGCTCAAGGTGTTTTTATTGTTGATGCCAGTTTGATACTTCTATTTTTTGGATTTAATAATTTATAATCCCTGAAAAATACCGGTGCTTATACAATTCTTGGACAAAGACATTTAGTGGAAATTATTCGGAATTCTAAAGCCGGAATTATATTCTTGGTGACTCAACAAGGAACTGTTGACACATCAGCACAAAACTGGTTATAGAGGACGTCATCGCCTTCCATCTTGAAACTTCATCGAGATTCGAACTTGGATTCAATTAGAACTTTTTAGTGATAGGACTTATATTTTTAAATTCCAGGAATAGTTTTTAGATTAGATTCATAAATCGTACGTCCTTTTTCATATTTTTACCTTGTTTTCTAGGGAAATAAATTATTTTTGTTAAATTTTACAAAGCTTGTTGGCTTCACTCTTTTCTTTGTTACTTTGTACAAGCCTATACACCTAACACATTATTTACTGAGTAGTATGATCCGTCACATAGGGGTAGGTTATGAAATATAGTCGTAATAGAATGAGTATGTAAAGAGAGAGAGAGAGAGAGAGAGAGAGAGAGAGAGAGAGAGAGAGAGAGAGGTGAACAATCAAATTTAATTCCTATTTTTTGGAGTCATTCATATTCTTATGTTCATGCTGTAACATCATTTCAGCAGAGGTGTTTTCTGTTGTACTAAGATATTTAAGAGGGGAAAAAACATTTGTTTGGACTGTTCAATGGCAATAGAAAGTGCTCACCTTTTGGACTATAATATTATTCTCGAACTATTGTGAATTTTCCAAAGGAGTTCTGGACAACGCCAATTTTGACAACGTCACGACTCTTGGCGGACCAGCACATTGCAGGTGTTGAAATTTATACGGGACTTTTCATTCTTTTGGACTTTATTATAGCTCTTTCAGGCCTATTGTAAATTCACTTCATATTACTCTAATTTCCTCTCACATGTACATAATATAACATCGATAATTAAATTGTTTGTTAAGTCGTACAGAACTTTTTGGTTTTGCTTCTTTCTGTTACTTAGTTTATTGCATAGATTCCTATCAATGCAACTTTTATAATCCCAAATCACTCTGTAAAGTTAAATTATTTAGTACGCGTAAAGGACTGGGCATGTAGTAAATACAGATCTTCATGCGTATTTTGTACTGACTCGGGGAAATAAACCCGTTTGACGTGACGTATGAATACGTCTTAACCCGATAACCTTGGCGTTCTTTCCACAGATTTACATAGTTCTGTTTATGTATTAGACTATCCAAAGCTTACTGTAAGTCTCTAGTATCTGTCTATAATAGTGTAAATAGATGTACTCGGGATTGGATTGGATTTAGCTAAGACAATGAAAGCACTTTCGTGAATGAGATGTTTATTTATAATGTAATTGAACGATGAATAAATCGGACAGCACACTAATGTGCTTAAGGTCCAAGAACGGATTTAACAGAATGATACACAAGGAGTTCAACAACTGATATAAGGAAAAGATATCGTCTCTAAATAGAGGATATCAGAACACGTAATTTCAACGAGTAATCAAGCAAGAATCAACGTATGGAACTTATAAACAAACACGATTCATTATGGATCTATCAGAATTGATTATCAATGAACTGAATGTATACTACATGAACAATATATGATTCTATCACAAAGTGTGATCAATGTAAAGAATTTGTATAAACATAAGAATAATGTAAGTTTCATCAACAAGTAAGATGCATGTATTGTTGATTTTCACTCATACAGCGATATTGAATTATTGATTTCACTCATATATTGAAAATGAATAATATAATTTCAAAAATGGAACATATATCTCTCTTGTGTCCAGTTGACATTCGCAGTGTTTGTCTGGTTCCACAGCTCTCATCGAATGGTCAAAGAGCCACCACGAATGCCACCCCCCCCCCATCTGCAAAGAATCCATCATGAGTCACCTTTATTCCTGCAGTTTCGTTGGTTCCAAACCACTGGTCCTCACTGCGAGTAAACCAATACCGTCCTCTGATCCAACGTCACCATCGACAGCAGGATACAGACTGCACAAAACACCACAGGGTTCTACTACTTCCCGTCACAAAACAGCTCTATAACTAAAGACTGTTCCCGGAAAGAGGACAGCTTCCTGACAATTCTTGTTGCATTGCGATAAAACAGCGAGACTTTACTCGATAAGTACCCTGGTTACAGTGAAATCCACGGCCAGAGATCTTAAGGTTATCGGGATTTTCTTGGATATGCCAAGAGTATGCTCTTGTTGACAGTAGCACATGACAAAGTGGGTATAGGTATTAGCGAATTTCAGTTGTCAAACTTAAACTATTGAATAATGTTATTATACAATCAATAGAACATGTTCTTTTCATGAGTTGATATCGAACTTATTTTATCTTTGAAAAGAAAAAAATATCAAGTTCTTTGAACTAAATGATGAAATATTTATGGCATTAACTAGAGAGAGAGGAAATTATGCTCCAGAAAGCTTGCGAAACTATTTCTAGAAAAGGACTCCTGATATCGAAGGTTTCTGATTGATCAATGTGTCCGTAATAAGTGAACGTTACACTTGCCAATAGGTTTCTGGAGTTAAGGGTAATGGTACACATAAATAGATTTAGCTGTAAAGAAGGTGATAGAATTGTAAGAGGACTAACTGTCAATGTTGTTGTGCCTCATATGCTACATGCTGAGTGTTTAAAAGACCGTTTTTTTTTTTCAGGAGACCATTAAAGAGCATTTAGAGTAAAATTAAATATTTGACCAATGTTTAAAGTTCGTCGGTTAGGTGGCAGTTTGACTCTTTAATAAAGAATCGACACGACTATATGAAACATACATAACCATTCATATCAACACGACTATATGAAACATAGATAACCATTCATATCAACACGACTATATGAAACATACATAACCATTCACATCAACACGACTATATGAAACACAGATAACCATTCATATCAACACGACTATATGAAACATAGATAACCATTCATATCAACATGACTATATGAAACAGACATAACCATTCATTTTTGAAGGTAATAAATTTCAATCGACAAAGACACAACGTGATGTGATCAAGTTATGTCGTATCGAGTTGTCGCTATAATTCACTTGGGTCAACAGGTTCCTTTACTAAATACATTCATGAAAGTAAATCACAGTGCAGAAGGTCTATAAATTGAGACAGCAAAAGGTGTTTCACTTGCAGTCAGTAGCCTAGTGAGGAATTATGCATCCCGCCTTAACGTTCTGGCTCTCTTAATAAGAAAGGTTGTTTGATGTAAATTTGGGGTCCCCACTGGGCATACCAGTCCCTTCCCCGCATATGCTGGGTTTGTTTGTTCGGTTGCTACGCCACTGATTGTAGCACACTAACAACACAGCACTGGTCAAATTATTATGAAAGTGAAATGATATTGTGGAAAGGGTACACTGACCAGCAGGGAACCGGGTTTCATATTTAACAGCATTTCGATTAATCACATCAAGCGACTTTTTTCTTCAAGGATATCGATTGCGGCGTGGTTCAGATTGCGATAAAATGAATGCGTTGAACATGCAATTTTGATCTTAAAAATAATGATCTTTATTACTTCTTTAAGGCTTCGCAGCTGGAGATTGTATTATGAGTCTTAGACTCTGAATCCGACCCAATTCATCAATGGGTATGAATGTTAAAAAAGTCATATCTCCCAGCAAGCTGAGACAAATAAAATAATTTCAATGAACTTCATTATATTCTCTAGCTTGATTTAGTGATGGAAATGACATGAATTTCAAGATAAAAAAACTAGACACATTTTGTTTAAGTCAAAACATTTTGAGATTTACATAATAATTTTGCGATAAACTGTCAACAATTTTAAATTTGACGACCCTTCATAATAGAGATACTAGTATAAAGTTTTGCAAAAATATCATCAACATCTTTGAGATAAATCCACCTGTATTGCATTCGAACTTAAACCGTGTAATCAAATCATTTGACATATACGTCTCTGC